>QXCR01000150.1:0-69613 GCA_004380135.1 Stemphylium vesicarium | reverse complement strand
CCTCTATTAAAGACTTAACTATAATATTATTATTACTTACGTTATTAAGTATAAAGTACCTAACGCTTATATTATTAATATTAAAAAGTTATAATATTATCGCCGCTACTAAGGTGATATTATTACTAGTATGCGCCCTATAGAGCTTAGGCAACCTAAGTAGGTAGTTAACTAGCTTACCCTCGCTATTAAGGTAGTATACGCAGAGGCTAGTAAAAGCGTACTATTCGCTAGTTAAGGTCTAGTTATTAAAGGAAATGTGTATAAGCAACTAGGCGTCGCGAAGGTAGGCGGTAATAGCTAGTATATACGCGTTATACTTAGTAATAATATAATCGCGGAGCGTCTAGTAGCTACGCTAAAGGAGAGCTTCTACTAGGGGACTTGCGGCTACAATTATATTTTAAAACTACGGCGTCTCTATTACGCGTAGGCTCTAGTTATTAGTAATTATCTAGTCCTTTAGCGCGTCCTAGAACTAAGAGGTTAAAAAGCTTACCGCTATCTTATTTATAACCTATTAGGAGACCTCTATACCTCTAGACCTTATAATATATACTTATAACTTTATAAGCGCGCCTATAATATTACCCTCTTAGCTAGTAATTAGTATAGGTCCGTTAGGTCTAAGTAAGTGCCTAGGCCTATTACTTAAGAGATGTCGGCTAGCGTTCGTAGTGCTGTTAGCCTCGTAGCACGCCTCCTGCTGCCGTCGTTGGTGGCAGTACTAGCAAAGCTAGTAGTTCTTCTTGTGCTTGTGGTGCTAGACGCCCTAGCCGTGGCGGTAGATCTAGCTTTTTGGCCCGCCACGACTATAGCGCTTAACCTAGCGCCTCTCTAGGTATGGTACGCGCTTAAAATTAAGCCCGACGTAGTTGTCGTCGTCGTCGTTAGGTATGTCCGCCTATACTACAACGGGCTCATCGGGCTAAGCCTCGCACGCAGTATCGCCAATAGTAGGCGCGTTTAATAGCGACGATTAAGGAGAAGCGCGCTTATTATATTCAACGAGGTGGCGGAGGCCTAAGTTAGAGGGAGTAGATATAAAGTACTTTAGAAGAAAATATACGTTAAGTGGTTATAGCGGGCGAGACGCGTAGAGCTTACTAGGTGAGACTAGCGCACTCTAAAAACTCTAATTAGCCTAGTAGTTTGCCTCTAACTTATATAGGACTAGTAATAGCCTATATAAGACTAGCGTTATCTTATTACCGCTTCTAAATAATACTAGAAGTAGCTATTATAGCTATAAAATATAGCCTTAAAATAGCTAATATTAGTCTAATATTAATTAGTTTAGTTAGTCTAGAGGCTTCTTAAACTAACTAAACTAACGTCTAGTAGCCTTAATAACTAACTAACTAAACTAAGTCTTAGTAGTTAGTTTAGTCAGTTCTAACTGAGTTACCTGACTAATAGCAAGTCTGGTGGGGAGGATGGGGATGGAGTGTTAGGTATTCAGTCCGAAGTTCGATCATTATTTTATGTTATTAGGTATTTGAATTTCCGCGAGTACATTTATCGTTTTTATTTTTTAGATGTGTGGAACACTAGGATACTATGTAAGAGTGATGATATGTATAGGGATTAAGCGTGATGACTCGCTCGAACAAATCGCTTTGGATTCACTATTCGCTGCTACATTTGCGTTCTTTTCAGACCCTTTTACAAGAATGCGTCTATATATTTCGTTTCTATCTTGTTTAACTATCCAGCTAAGGGATACTTTGCTACAGTAATTACATAGCTACTCGGTGTTATAAGTACCAATTCGAGGGTCGGAAGAGGAATTATATGCGTTTGTTGTCGTTTTGTGTAAAACTACTGCTATATCGATATCTACATCTACTGTAGCCTTCGCTATCCTAGAATTTCTTCCTAATAAAGTCTGTAGGCTGACTTGTTAAGCGGTGGGATTGTGTGCGTTCGGCATAAGTCAGATTCGATATACCTTACCTTTCCACCTATCTACCCACCCTTCTCATCCCCATCTTCCTGCAATCCTCCCACCTACACAATATAAAAATCGTCACCGAAAAACATCAGACATAGGCATAAACACAACTATGTGAAAGAGGCCTTTATTCCCGCCCTGCGGCTCCCTTCCAACATTAAATTTTTTGCCTTCTTGGCTGTTTGGTGACTTGGTGATGGAGAATACTAGGTAGGTGGGTAGAGAGAGAGAGACGGTGAAGGGTGAAGTAATCGGATGTAGAACTAAAACACGCATAACATACCTACTACATTCCCTACTCTCTTCCCGCCCCTGGCCCTGACCTTGCTTCTTCAAACTCACCCATCCCAGTTCTTTACTAAGCCAAGCCGCCGTCGCATCGCCATCGCGTATGCAAGCAGAAGTTCGAACCGTGTCCTCTTTACAGCCATGGGAAATATTCACCTTTCATCTTTATTCCCGTTCCGCGGCGGCACCGGCTCGAGTCGCCGTCTCCTTCGAAAGCTTCTCTAACCGTTTCCCCGTCTTGGAAACTTTGTAGCCTCTTTTTTTTTCTGTTCTTCTTCTCCCCTTCTATCACGTACGCGGCTTGCTGCTTATTGCTTGCTGCTTAATGCTTAATACTTAATGCTAGACACAAGCCCACCTACCTAAACCCCTCTAGTCCCGCCGTCAAAATGTCAGATTATACATTATACTCATGACCTAACCCCCATCCCTCCCATCTTTGATGTTTCCGTCACCGCTCCGCGGCTTCTTCTGTTCCCCTAACAATCCATACGTGCTTTCTTTTCCCCCCAACCTCTTGGCACTTTAGAGACCCTGGCGTACATGGCCTATGTAGAGAACGGAGCATTGAAAGATAGATAATGGATACTAGATGGGGATAAAAACGTTGATGGGGGTTACATGCGCTCCGCAGCTTCCTTTTCTTCTAGTTGCCTCTTCTCGCCTTTCTTTTTATTTCTTGACTATTCAGGTGAGGCGAGGCGGCGAAGGCATGCAGGTGGAGAAAGTATCGGATAGCGGCTTATTACTGTGGGGATGGCTACACTATGGGATTCAAATCTGCTCCGCGGCTCTTTTGGCCCTTCTTTTCTTTTTCTTACACCTTTTACTTGACTTAACTTCATCGTGCCGTATGATCGTGCCGTTTGCGGCTCGGCATGGGTTATCTAGATACTATGCCGATGGCTTCGCGGATGGCTTCTTCGCCAAAGTGTCTCGCCAAAGTCTTTCTACAGCGAATGTGTGGGGTCCGGTGGAGAAAGTATCGGTATCGGGTAGGAAGTAAGGGAATAAGAATGTATGTATGTGGGTTATTTCCGCTCTAATCAAGTGTTTCTTTTTCTGGCTCTCTTGTTTCTGGAAACCAAAGTTGTTGGTGTTATGCCATTCTCGAGGGCGCGAACCAAACAGATGGAGAGATGGAAGGATGGGCGTATATACATCTGTATGTCCTCTACAGCCTTACCGCCACCCAAGCCCTGGAACCCCCTGTTACCCTGTTACCCTTTTACCCTTCTACCCGCGCGTCTATATGCAAGTGTATGTATATCTGTGTGAGTGTACCATGCAAGTCAACCAAACTCCCATCCCTCTTTGCTTCTTCCCGCTTTCGTGTGATCAAACTTTAATTCCCTCCCATCTGCGCCAGACCGACCGATCACCGCACCAACGCTACGTCCCTGACCCAAGAAACGCGCACCGCCGACGGCAAGAAGGCGCCGCTGCCGATACCTCGAAACGAAGTGCCGACGGCCCCAAGCCCTCCGCGGAACCAGCGCGGTATCTAAAAAGCAAAAGCAAACGCTAAGCAAAAAAAGAGCAAAGGTAGAGAAATAAATCCCCGCGAACGGTACCGAGACTAGGCGTCGAAAGTCCATCTCCGTATCTTTACCCTGGTGTAGCAAACTCCCCATTTCACCCTTCGAGGACATACGTTTTACCCTCATTTACCCACCGTTTAAACGCCGTAGCTAAGGTAAGCAAGTAAGACCATGTACGTATGTATGCATGTATGTCGCCATGTGGTGTGAAAAACACCCAGGCCCCACTGGACCCCTCGAATTGTGGGCGCGCTTTTTGCAGATCAAGGCCAAGCGAAATCGTAATCGTTCAATCCGTCTCACACCGATCATGACGGGCTTTGGGCTGCGGCTGACATAGGTAGGTAAGTATGTCATCTACGTTTGCGATCCGAGGGACAGGGCGTTGGGTTTGGTTTTTCTTTTGGGGCTCTCGCGGGTCAAGGGGGCGCGCTTCAATATCGGGTGCGGGGCAGACGCACGCCTATCCTGTGATGAAGAGGTGGCTTGTCAGCCTTTTTGTTCGCGTTCGCATGTGCGGTCCGTATTTCTTTCCCTCGAACCTTCTTTCTCCCTGTTTTCGGGAAAGAGGCGTATCTTACCAGAGTTCAAATCCCGTGCCAGGTTTGGCGTTTTCTCCTTGTCGGTTGTTGGCGGTCGGCGGATAATGCACTACAGCGCGTTCCTGGAATCCGGCTTGCGAGACGACCGTGGCACCACAAGGCGTGGCGGATATTCCCTGGATATCGCTTCTTTAGCTCATCTTGCGCTGTACTCCGATATGGGCGGTCATGCGTACTAGGGGTGCGTCGTCTAGGTCTGCAAGTTGGGTGCAGAAGCTGACAAGACGTGATGCGTGACCCCGACGCCAGTAAGACGGTGCTACGGCGAGAGTGCTGAGGCGCATTATTTTCTGGAAGTATCTGTGGGCGAGCTTAGGTCAAATTGAGGTCATCATCAAGCATCTCGATCAAGCATACTCGAGTTTTACTGGGCGCGTGATGGCGTTGTAGATGTCAAGAGCTTCGCGGCTCTGGTCTCTTGCTAGGTCTTGGAAATGACATGGCTCCGCTACATTCGCGGACATGTCTGCAGGCTGAAATTGACCAGCGTACGAAGACCCAGGCTTGAGCTGGATACCAGCCACACCGACAATGTCTTTGCGTTGTGAAGGCTGTGGGCTAAAGGCCCATTGCAGTTCCCTGTATACATGGTGGGATTCAGCTTCTTCTAGGATGTCCTCGGCTACTAGCACCATGGAACAGGGATCTTTCAAAGCAGACTCGTATTGGAAAAAGTAAGAAGCGATGGTGTCGCAAGGAAATTGGCGGTAATGAGGGCGCTGGAACTGAAAGGTCGGCGAAGAAAAGAAGGCGGCAGCGGCAACGATGGAGATGCGATGCAGATCTTGCACTGTGGCTAGACGTACGCCATCAACGAATGGAAAAGACATGATGAGATGTAGTTAGCGCTGGAATTGCGCGGTACTTGCGACGATGAAGATACATGCTGAGGTAGGCGCGCGTAGCTCTTATACACGTAGTTTGATGAAGCTTTGGTTTCCTGGAAAGACAGCGTGGTGGTTTCTTTCAGCAGCGTCAGCTTGCACTGCCATTACGAGTCGTTTGCGCATAAAGCAGGTTAACAGACATGTCGCGAACGGATATGTTAATGTACTCTGCGGTGGTGATTGGATGGGCTGGAGAGCCGCCACTAGGCACATGGGGCTGCCATGTGGAGGAGACATGTCTCGGTTTCCAACACCAGCCCCGGACGCGGCAGGGAGGGCAGGACTGCAATGACAAAGACGAGTCGCGAAACCATCTTCACGACTCGAACGATATCAAAGGACCATGGAATGTACATGTGAGACGAGAGAGACAGGAATTGGTGACGGGCATGATGTTTGCGGGGAGATGCAGCCCTAACGGAAACTAAAACATGCATGGCACCGACGCGCCTCGCCGTCTGGTTCCAAGGTTCTCGGCCTGCCTTCGGTGTCTCCTCGAGCCTTCCTACCTACCATCGAAATCTGAAAGCGACGATCTACCGCGTCGGCTTCGGTATATGGCTCTGGCGGCCATCTTCCCCTGCGACACACATCCTACTCAGCATTGCCAGGCGAATGAGCGACCAGCTCTCTCGCGACACCTCTTTTGAAGTTGTACGCAGTCAGCCGCAGCCCTCCATGTCTACCACCAGTTCGCAGTACAGGAATACCGCCCAAACCCCTTCGCACTACCCAGACTTTCCCACGGCCAACCACGACCCTCTGTATGGACTGGCGACCTGGCAGCAAGACGCAGCTGCTGTTGCTACCCACGACTCGTACGCTGTCGGCCCATCGACGGCGTCTTTTCTCCACTACCCCCAGCCCGGAGTCGACTCCGCTAGTTTACATGCCGTATCTACTCCATCTGCCTGGGCTGCTGGCTATGTCCGACAGCAGGCGCCGAACCAGTGGCAGGAGCAGCAGCAGCAGCAGCAGCCCGAAGAGACGTACAGGTCGCGCGCCTCAGTCTCGTATTGCGACACTGAGGGGACAGCGCCAGTGCCGCTCCACCAGCTTCCTGCCATTTCGCGCCACTATCAGCAGCAGCAGCAACACCACCCCCAGCACCATCACCACCACCATCACCACCACCATCAGCCCACACTGAATGCGGCACCCGTCCTGCCGCTTACTGCCCACGACCATGGCTTTCAAAGTACAGACCGCTTCCACCAGTTGCGCCTTTCGTCAGTAAGTGCACACAAGGACTGTTGTGCTCTACACTAGAATCGCAACTAAGTTTTCCTAGGACTCCCCCGCCAACACGGTAGACCCACCATACTCGAATCATGCCCAAAAGCTGCCCCCAGTCCCACCACTATCGCACCCGCAACCGCAGCCTGTCTTGCTGCACACAAACAATGCATCGCAGTCCAATTTGCACCATGTCGCCGCCTGGGACCCCCATCACCACCACTATTCAGGTCGCACCAGCGAGCCCATTGCCGCCACGCTCTCGGATGCCAGCCACCATCGATCGTCTGTTGTCGCCGCCACTACTAATGCCCCTTGGTCCATGGTTGAGACAGGCGAAACCTTGAATGCACCTGTCGTCTATGAGCGGCCTCAGGAAATGCAGCAGGAATGGCCCATTCCAGAACCACCAGTCGAGCATGATCTCTACGCCCCCCACCACCACCACCACGCTCCCGTCGTAGAGCAGCACATGGACCGCAACCATGGCCAGGTACTAACGCACCATCGGCCGCCGCCCAAGAAGAAAGCAGCCAAGGTGCCTTCGTCATTTGTTGAACGGCAGGAGAAGCTCAAGGTATCCAAACGCAAGGGTCCTCTCCAGGAGAGGCAAAGGGAGAAGACACATACCATGCGCAAGACCAAGCGTATCTGCGTCCGGTGTAGATTCTACAAATCTGGGGTATGTATACCTTTCTTTGGTACCGAGTAAAGCTAACGCGCCTAGTGCGACGAGGGCGATCCGTGTGAAAAGTGCGAGAAGATCACCGGCCATGCTAGGTCCTTTCGCGAGCCGTGCTATCGAGAACACCTCGAAGACACAAGCCTCATCCGTCGCTGTACGTCTCCACGACGCTCACTGTCACCATGTACTGACCGCGCAACAGGCAATGGCCGAGAGCACCAAGAAGAGGCTGAGTTCCTTGGCTACGACTGGCTGCACAACACTCAGATCTACGAAATGGACATTCTTTGGAACCTTCCCGGCTACGGTCCCATACCCAACGCAAAACCCTTGCGCGTCGCCTTTCGTCCTTACAGCCCGAAACGAGGCCCGCTCGACGTCGCGACATCTGTTTGGTCCAACAGGGAGGGACAAGTGCCGTCTGTCGAACAACCGGCGTATGCCATATACGACACGGCAAACCTCGTGCTGGCGTTTGAGCGATACTTCTCCAGCCTTCAACCCGCAATTGAAGAGTGGATATTCGCTCGCATCAGCCGGGACGAAGTCGCGTACAGCACGTACCAAGAAGTCGTGCGCATGCGACGAAACCTTGGAAGCAAAGCCCTCGATCTCGCTATGCGCCTCCAATGTCTATCGGTAGTCTCTCAGGGCTATGGCTCCGTCTTCTCCCCCGACATACCCGGTATACGCGAATACGACTTTTCAAGGCTGGGCCGCACTGATTACGAGGCGTACGATCGAGGGTCTTGCGACCGACCGCTTCCTGGTGCAATCACCCACCAGATGGACGTCGCCGCCGTAAAGTACCTCAGAAAACTGGAAAAGCTTTTTGTTAAGGAATTAGCTGCATTGATCTTCAAGCCCAAGATCAAGCCCTGGTACGAGCTGTTCCTGACGTTTTACGTCATCTTTTGGAACCTCGAATACATCCACCACGGTGCTCAAGACTACATCAAGTCCAAGAACGGCACGGTTAGTCAGAGGCGTCAACTACTGGACGAATGCATGCGCTAACACCCCACTAGTTGATTGAGAATCAGGTCAGCAACGTCGTCACGACGCAGATCAAGAAGTGGGAGTTTGCCTTCCCCGTCCTTCTCTACCACTGGCGCTGCATTCTCCGAGGCTACTCGCCATTCAAATTGGCGCGTGACAACCCCGAAGAATTGCGCGAACGTGGCCATCTTGATGCCGAAGGTTTCCAGTATGTAACGTCAATTGCCAATCTATTTAACCGAAATAATCCCGGTAAGTGGTGGACAGCTTAATCCCTCTCACCCCCACTACCACGGTGAATTGTTGTTGACAAGCCTTTTTTTCTAGATCGGTTTCAGCCGCCGCTTACAGGGTTCGCCGCAACCCATTGGTCCACTTCCAGTGAATGGATTGTCAAGCTCTTCAAGGAAGCTGGAGCGTAGAGGAAAAAAGGCGGAATGCGGAACGTTTCCCGCCTTCGAGTCATTACGACCCCATTTGTTTTTTTGATACCCACTCATGTCCCGAAGATGAGCCATGAATTGCCCTTTACGTAGCGAGAAAGGCTCCGCTATTTACTTGCTGAAAACGATTTCCGATTGCCATGTTTCAAATTCCTTGTTGTTGAGAGCGTTTTCGTGCGAATGCGGAATGAAAGTCGAGATAAGAGATTGGATTTATTACTACTACTTGGGGTAGGATGACCGCTGCCCGTCCGCTCGCCACCACCACCACCAGTCTAGCCCAAACAGAATGAGAAGAAGCGAGGGTGAGAATAGGAGGTAGGGAGAGAGAGAGGGAAGAGAGTAGATTGTGGGAAAACAAAGACCCGGGGAATGCGCAAAGGAGGAAACCAAGAAAAGCTGGGTATTTTGACCGAGGTTCAACACGTGAATGTCAATTATCACCCCATTCCCCGCAATGCCAATTCCGCACCTCGCCCTGAGCTACTTTTTTTCCTTTGCATCTGTCTGTCTGTTTCTAGTTCCATTCTTTGCCCAGACGCAAACAAGAGAGGAAAGAAAGACCAAAGCAAAAGAAAGAAAGAAAAAACCGCAGAAACGCCAATTCAGAAATTCCAAAAGTCCACCAGAAAAAACCGTCTTCGCCCCGAGGCAAAAGAGACTTGATGCGCTGCAGCAGCAAACAGCAGCAGCATTAGCACAAGCACAGCCCGCTAGCCTACTGTACGTCATCCCGTTAGCGCAACACATAGCGCCATACAACTCTCACTCGTGTACAAAGTGGGCCACCTTCGCAAACGCAGCATTTTACCCACAACCCCTACCCACTGTTGAACAACCCTAGCTCAGCCTATCTTAAATCCAGCATCCGCGCAGTCTTAACCATGGCTCTCACGCCCACTAATTAAGCGCCAAGGATTCGTATCCACAACCGGAATAACCTGCGTCCTACCCTCCTCAAACGGATCCTCAAACTGCTCGTAGCAGACCTTTGGTTTCTTCCACGCGCGCTCTGGATCGCGGAGGAACATGCGGAGGAGGTGGCGTGTACTCGGCTTCTCCTTGTCGCCCTTGTTTGCCAACGTACATGTGCTGCTGCGGTAAGCAGAGCGGGCGTGCAGAACAGACAGGTTGTGCACGAATTGAAGGTCACCTGTGCGCCGGTTTAGCTGCGTGCTGAAGCGCTTGGAGAGGGCTTCGACGGTGGAGAGGGCGTGGTGTTGGCGCGGGGTTAGGGAGGGGAGGTGTGGGGAGCGGGGGAGCGAGGGCGTGCCGAGGAGGGGCGCTTTTACTAGTTGGCAGATTGGGCGGCCATGGGAGAAGAAGAGGAGGGGGCCTGGGGACAGGTAGGTTGTGTTGTCTCTGTGAAAGATGTTAGCGATTGAGTTGATGTTTGATGACGAAGAGCGATATCCATGTATATCGTAGGACTTTTATGGAAGGGGAAAAAAGATGGGAGAAACTAAGAGAGGAGGAAAGGAATGAAACAGGTATAGAAAACGAGAAATGAGAAACGAGAAATGAGAAAAGAGAGTAACAGAAAGAAGGAAAGAAATACAACAAAAAACTCACTTATTCTTCAACTCAAACGGCCAATCCCCCTCCAACATCGTCTCCAGCACCTCCGGCTCCGTCTCCAGCAACTCATTATACACCCTCGAAAAGCTACTCAAAAACTGCTCCCCACCCGCTCCCCTCCCGCCATCATCTCTCACAAACAGCGCCAGCACATCGCCTGAAAAGCGATCACTATGAAACTCCATGGCACTTGGAATCTTACTTCCGGCGAGTCCAATGCCCTTGCAATCAGCAGGCACGCTCTGCTTGGACGCGTCGCGCACGTGGGTAAGCGTCTGGTTGGCATAGGAATCCGTGGCCCGCAAAGGGCAGATGTAAGCGCAGAGGCCGACGAAAGCGATGACGGCTTCGAGGTCGCTGAAGCGGTCGCGGGGGCCCTGCCGGGGTGAGTCGAGACCGCGGAGCACGACGACGCCGCGGCCGGAATGGATTTCTGTGCTTAGAGAGCGGAGTTTGTTGACGAGGCGTGGGTTTTCTAGGTCGAAGGTTGCGGTGGTGATTTTTTCGAGTTCGAGACCGCTTACTATGGATATGGTTAGAGGACATGTGTGGTAAGGTTATTATCTAGAGTAGAAGTAGACGCACGTTTGAACTTGATGATTGCGGCTCGGATATCTCTTATTTCACGCTTGTTCAGCTTCACAATGTATTCTTTGGGATTTAGCTCGCTGCCTTGCCACACCATTGGGCCGACTACTGCCTGTGCGAGCTTGTCGGGGGAATCGAGCATGGAGGACGTGGTGCTGTGGATTGAGCATGCATCGCTGTGGATTGACGAGGCGAGGCTGTGGATTGAAGACGAGTCGCTGAGGATGGAGGACGAGTTGCTGCGCAGACTCTCGAAAGAGGACCGAGGGCTTAGGATTGGGGATGCCATGGTGTGTCAAGGATGGATGGGCGGTTGTTGTTGTTGTTGTTCACAAAAAAAATACTGTGTGGTTCAAGATGCCTGATCTTGAGAAAATGGGTTCCTTGGAACTTATAAGTCGAAGTAGAATTTGGGGTTGTGATGGTACGATTCAGGTAGTAGGCTTGCGCAGGGCCCTTATATACTTTGTTCCTCTTAAATGACTGCACTCTTGAAGACGCGGATTGACTGATGGCTAGTCACCGTCGTCATGGTGTGTGTGAGAGAGAGTGTGTGTGCATACGTGCGTAGGGTGTGTGTAAGAGTGGGCGTGTGTCACACATGGGTGTGTGAATTTAGAGCTGACTGACCCGCACTCGTCAACGCGAGACTAACATTAGATTGAGCCGCCAATTCATTGAATCAGCGCCAACAAACAGACTCGCTAGCCTCGTGCGGCGATAAAGAAGCGTATGAGTATCCGCTCTGTATTACTCGTGACCCCTTCACGCCCCGTCGACGCTAGTGTCCCTTGCCAGTCAGACGCGGCAAAGAAGAAATACTCAGACTTCCTTTCCCTCCCACTCAGGTCCAGAGGTCCTGCTACTAGGTGCAGCGGAACGCATCGAAGCTTCGCCACACGGGCGGAACTGGTCAGGGCTCTTCCACCAACGTCCCCACCGCACTGACTACTCCCACTTACGGTAGGGCCTTCCTCGGGAAGCCATGTGGCTCCATGGTTGCCACAGGGCTATCCTGGCTCCACTGTAGGTTACACTCGTTCTACACAAACCTGGTATTTCCGGTGGCGGAATCGTTAGCGAGATGCTATCGGTCGCAAATGCTTTTGACATGGACATTGTGGGCGCGCACCATCAAAGTTTCGATTTCGGCATCAAGTACTTCACAGGGTACAGGAGATCGCGAAGCTAGGTGCGCACCACCCCCCATACACATCAGCCTTATGCCACCGCGCTTATCGCTGTTGGTTCCCCAAAAGCAGTCACCACTCGCCCAAAATCCTTCATATGCAGTCTTGTATGAAAACAGAAAGTCTGGTAGCGTCATAAGGCATCGGTTCGGTGCTCATTTTTGATGACTGTCAGCATGTGATCGGAGAAGGTAGGAAGAGGCTGATCTGAGACTTATCCCGCGACCTGCAGAAGTGATCACAAGGGCCGACGTATATCGCAGTCGAGAGAAAGTCCTCCATCTTACATGAAGAGCTCCCTGGTTAGCGGCCCGGAATCCCAACTAGCATGCCGAACAAAAAGGCCATGGTTCGTGGTTCACCGGAACTCGCAATGTAAAAATGACCTGATGGCGTGCCTTTGAGCGGCATGGGAAGCTGTGGTCCGGGCCACGCATCCCAACTGCACGAAGCCTCGGATCCGCCCATCTGCGACCCCGTTGAGCTGCAGTGCTATCAGGGGTTACGCACGCGAAATACCATTGGGCCATGGGCTAAAGATGAGCTTCCGAGCGTTCAGCCCACTAGTGTGGTCGCTCTCCCATTGGCGTGACGCAGTAAATTCCAGTGTTTGCCCCCCTCCCGTGCCAACACATCCTGGCATCGCATCGCATTTGACTGGGGGTCGTAGTGGTCAGCTTCCGACGGGCATGCTTTGCGCATAAAGCAATATTTTCTGGTAATCGCAGTATGACTTGTACAAGCATCCATCGGAGCAATGGACACAGCTATTTCCCGCCAGTAGTGGCGCCATGTTTGTTTATGAATGGGATGTGATGACAGCCAACTGCAAATGTCCGAAGTTGCTGTAAGGTGATCCTGCATCGAGATTAGGCTCACCGCCAAATGCACTTTCGCCTTGCCTGATAGGGGAGTGACACATTCGCTACCGGGCCGTTCGCTTGTCACAAGCATGCGTTCCAAAACTAAAGCACTTGGACGAGAGCCTACTCGGCCATGCATGGCAAGGGCGGCACCTACAGCATAGCCTCATGACATGCCTCCGTAAGGGCAAGTTGGCTGCATATCGCTTCAGCGCTGCACGAATGATCAGCTGGACCCCTACAAAGAATGTTATAATTGGCGCGGTTATTGCATTAAAGTGCAGCTAGGCAGCCCGTCATCAGTTGGACCAAGGCGACCGGCTTGCCGCTAACAACACAATGTCTTTTCGTCCTCAGCCTTGCGGGTTCGGTTCGACCATGTCGGACGCATGGCCTCAGTCGGCTCTCGCTAGGCTATGGAAGCTCATCAAGACTCGGCAACAAGCACGTAATCAGAGACTTCTGGGGGCGGATCAGAAACCCAATTAGGCGGCGGATGCGCATCCGTAGGGAAAATACACCCGGGGATAGCAGGCTCAAATGCCACTGGCTGACAAGGTAGCGATGGAGCTTCGCTGGCGCTCCAGACTCAGCCATGCTTGAGGGAGCAACTCAATCCTGGGAATGCCATGATAACAGCAGTATCAACTCACATGGTTCTCCTCAAAAGATGCCGGCAGATATTAGCTCAGCTGAGTCTTGTCGACACCAAAGTAGGACTGATCAAAGGTGGTATGACCATCAATCCAAAATGGTATTCCAGCATGAAAAGTGCGTAGGGATTGAGCAATCGGCATGCCCAGACTCTCTACGGCGACACTGCGGCGCAGACTCCAGAGAAGTTCAGACGCTGGGCCAATTCGCATTAGCGTGTAGTCGGCGAAGTGGCCCTGGAAAGATGAATTGCGCGCTTAAACTGTGGCGCATAGACCGGCCAAGTTCGCCCACTGGGACAGTGTGGACAGCGGCATGGTTTTACGAGGTCCGTCGCGCCAAGGTAGAAAGCGCAAATGGTATTCGCGTTCGTACATCGCAATCTACATCAGCATGCGGGCCGTGTGAGATGCGGTGTGCCGGTATACGGAACTAGACGTGGGTTTGGCACGCGTGTAGGATGGGTTCTTTTCTTCTTGCGTTGTCAACGCAGGATATGTGGCGAACTTGCGAGTTTCCATGTACCGAAACGGCAAGAGTATGACTACAGTGTGAATTCGTTGGTTTGCAGAGCTGCGGCCGATAACGCCGCATCGTCTTTTGGCGGGGACGCCTCCATAAATACACACCAAGATCCTTTGAAACTGCAGCACCTCGGCTCTCTCGGACAGAAACATGGTGCCACAGAGAATGGCGCAGACGATTGCTGCGGCGATCCGACGTTCTGGCAGGGACAGGTGGTTCTAGGGGTCGCCAACGTGGGTTCCCATTACGCCACTGCTGCTAATCGGTGAGCGGAATATGGAGTGAAACACGAGTTGGGGCAGGGGTGCCGGAAAAGAAACGCATTTGTCGTGATGGTTATGCAGTGCATTCCTGAAGGAAGACGCTATTGGCGATCAAATGGAGAAAGAGGGGAGTTAAGTAAGAGGTTAGATTTCCCTATGGCTGGTCAAAACTGTATTCTGTCCGCATCCGCGGTAGCTTGGTGATTTCATCCAATCAGCGCGCCCGGGGGCCAAGGTAAGCGAACCTCACATGCACGTCACACGTACTACAGGGTCAGCCCCGGCGTGTACCCATAGTTATCGAGGGACTAGGGTGTCTGTTTTCGACTCCATGATGTGGGCACATATCAAGCAGCGTGGCCTGCAAAACTTGGTGATGTCGCCGCCTATATCCTGGATACTTCTCCATGAGGGCATGTTTATGCTGTTCACCAGTGCTTTTTTTCACGTCTGTACGTACTAGGTATGAGTCGACGCATGCCTCGACCCGAATACGACTGGTTGTCAGCCCTCAGCGAAGTTACCAATCTTCGGGATGAGGAGAGTCAGTGGCAAGCATGATCTGGCTGCCAAGCGTCTACTTTAGAACCTCCGTATGTTGGAATAATCCATCTCGGTGGTAAGCCTCTTAGTGACCGTGAGCACTTGACAGACCCCCGAGCAACTTGAACGAGGCTCCATCATTTCCATTTCAATGCGGTGCGAAGTATCTGGAATCTGGGCTACCACGGTGTATCGTAGCTTATCTTGCCCCCTCGCAGGTTAATGGAAAGCCTGAAGTTTTCAATTTTCAGTTGGCTTATCTCGGCTACATCTCGGTTCATCCTCTCGAATCACCGTGGCTCAAAGACTGAGGTGGGGAAAAAGAAAGTCTGGACCGACGGACAAGACCGCAGTCGGTCCTTGACGATCCTCGAGGGTGCACGATAGGATAGGTCGTACATTAGGATGCATGTGCGGGTAGTCACAATATTAAGTAATGCGCATATGGTCACATCAAAGAAGAAACAAGTATCCAATTGAACAAATCGTGTCCCAATTGGTCCCCATCTGTAGCGTTGAATGTACATGGGAACAAATTAGACAAAAAGTTGCTCAGGCTTGGTATTAGAAGGGGGACTGACGTCATTGGCACGGGCGCGAAGTCCAGACCATTGTCAGCAGTGGACACCTCTCTTTCCAAGCACCCTCTCAGTGTAGCTTTATGCATCTGCAACTCCAAAATGCCTCCAAAATCGACATGTATACGCGATTTCATCTGGTCCGGAAATAATGGAGTTAAGAATGACGTTCTCCACAGACGTCACTGTCTGGATGATCCCGTAGTTGGTTGATGATGCAATGTCGTAGATCGACCTCGGACACATCACACTACAGCGACGACAACAGACCAATTCTAGTGACGAACATCTGCAAGCCATCTCGAGACACAGAATACTCTTGTACACACGCCATGGCGCCAACAGGTCTTGCTATTCTCATTGGAGCTGGTCCTGCTACCGTGAGTACCCCTACATACGTCAGCACGTACATTCCTTGATAACTATCTCAGGGCACCGGAATCGCGCGCGTACTATCCTCCTCTACCCAGGGCAACCTCGCCGTCGCACTCCTCGCCCGCCGCCCGGAGAACCTCGAGAGCTGCATCTCCAAAGTGCGCTCTACAAACCCCGATGCGGTGCTAGAAGCCTTCCCCAGCGACACCTCCAAAGCATCCCTGGAAAAGGCCTTTGCCGACATCCAAGCCCACGATAGCTTCAAGGGATTGAAGTTGAAGCTAGCGATATACAGCATCAAGCACTCGAGCAAGAAACCGTTCCTCGAGGAGACCAGGGACGAGTTTGAAGACAGTCTTGAAACATATGTCGGCGGCGCATTCACCTTTGCGCAGGAGAGTCTAAAGCGATTCTTCAAAGACCACGGCGAAGCAGGATTGATGCAAGGGTCAGGCAAGAAAGGTGTAAGTAACAAGTCTTATCCGGCAACGTAACCCTACCCGCCGCTAACCACTACCCGAAAAACAAAAGACGCTCATTTTCACCGGCACCCTCGGCGCCCTTCGATGCAGTGCACAGTTCGCCGCGTACGGGGCCGGTCGCGCGTCGGTTCGTCAACTAGCGCAGACGCTAGCGCGCGAGATGAGCGAGAAGGGCGTGCACATCGTCCACACAATAGGCAACGGGGCCATTGCAGACGAAGATGGAGAAGACCAGAGGGTCGGCAGGAAGATGAGTGCGGATTCCGTCGGGGAAACGTACCTCTGGCTGCATGGACAGAAACCTTGTCTGTGGACTCATGAGCGTGAGTATCCGCCCTCCCTCCCATCCATATCCACTAGACGCGTCATCCCACATGTTGGAAACTGCAGGCTAACGCATGGTGTGTACAGTGGATATGAGGCCTGCGTGTGAGAAGTTTTAAGGCGGGGGGTTGTTGCCCCGAAGGAAATGCCGTACGTTTGGGATTGGGATTGTACATACTACGGTACACTAGATGCAAGGATTTATGTGTGGGTATCCACTTCTTGGCTCAACAATGAACTTCATGCGGAGTCCTAGTGTGACGAGGGAATGGGATTGGTAGAAGAATGTGCCATGTCTGAAGTGTTCAGGTACTAGAAAGAGAAGGAGGAAAAAAGACATAGTATATTATTGTCAATCAATTGCGCCCTGAGCATTTGGGCTATATGCTTACTTGAACAACTAGTTACTTGATACCTGTCGCAGTCAGGTCCTCAATTCTTCGTTGATCGTCGTGCGGGCGAAAAAAAAGAAAAAAAAGAAGAGCGAGTAAATAAACAAGAATAAAGATTACAATAGAGGCTACAAGCTGCATGGATCCCAACTGTAATACTAGAAGAAAAGAAAAAAGACATGGAGACTATGACTAGAATAAAACAAACCCCAACATGTTCACCCTAGAAGAGAAGATGGCTACCCCTCTCCCTTCTCTTCCTCGCTCCTTTATCCACACAACCTAGTAAGCAGATTTCTTACCCCGTACCTCCTATCCGCTCGAGTGAACGTGTACAAAAGATTATACAAGCATCTATGTCTTAGTCTTCTTCTTAGGTCTTCCCGCTGCCTTTTCCTTCTTCTTATCGCCATTTCCATTATCCGCTTCCTCCTCATCCGCACCATCCTCGCTGGCATCATCATTGTACGTCTTCCTCTTCCCACCACCACCAGCAGAACTGTGACCAGCGACTCTCGCCGAACGTCTCGTCCCCTCTGTCTTTTCTTTGTCTTTTCTCTTCAACGTGGGGGTCTGCTTCTCTTTATCCGCAGACTTGGTTTTGTTCGCGGCGGTATCTTTCTTCTCCTTATTTGGAGATTGTTTGGCTTTGGTGTTTGCTTTCGTCTTGGGGGCGGGTTTTTGGGCGCTTGCAGGAGCTTCATCCTTGTCCTCGTCCTCTTCCTCTTGCTGAGTCCCCCCACCGTTATCATTCTCCGTCTGCTTCTCCTTATCTTTACCAGCATCGTCTCCTTCCTCCTTGCCATCTTCTTTCTTACCACTATCCTCTTTCTCAGCTTCCTTCACCTCAGCCTTCTTCCTCCCCTTGCTCTTCTCCTTTGGAGCACCCTTCTTCGGTTCATTTTTACTGCCCGGTTCATTCTCGTACCCGCCGCCCTTTTTCTCGTATTCCTTTGATAGCTTGGAGGCCTACACACATCAAACTTCACGTTAGCAATCCCAAACACTGCTCTGCTCTGCTCTTTGGAGACTGGAAACTGGACACATAAAAGGTAAAAAGATGATTAACATACCTTCCAAGCACTCCACTCCCCCTTCCCCCCACCATCTTTGTTCCCCTCCCATTTAACCTCTTCCTTGACCTTCTCCCTCAACTTGGGATCCGTGGGTTTGCCTTTGCTTGACGGCCTATCATCCCACACACAAACAAATTAGCACACGGCCAACACTAACAAACAAACGCCTCTCTACCAACATGAAGCGACCTCGGAAGATAACCCATCTGCTTGTTACGCGTAATTTCTCCAACAAGCATACAAGGCTCAAGGAAGAGCAGGAGACGTACATATCCGCGATTACGGATCAACGGTGGTGTCTAGTAGGTATGCCTTTTTTCTCTTAACGCGTGAGTTGATCTTCGCGTTTGGTAGTAAGCACGAACAATAATAGTGAGAGTTGAAAGTTGGAAACGTCGAGATACGCGTTCAAAATACGCGACAGCAACACACACAGTTCAAGTACCTCCTCCCGAGCTCCTACCCAAATGACATGGGGCTAGCTTCGTTTCAAGCCATGACATCACGACTTTCAACCGACTTGACTCCTTAATTTGCGGGCTGCTAGGAACGCGCCAGGAATGGATTCCGGGGAACGAAGGGGCGTGCATCGGATGTTTGTGTACGCCAACTACCCAAGGGGCAACTATCGAAAGGTTATTTATGGGGGGTGAGGGGCGCGCGCCATATTTAGTCGCTACGGCAATGGGGCCATTGCGAATTTCTCCTCCTAGGGCCGAGAGAATAGATCGATAAAGATGATAGTAGTAGTAGTAGTAGTAGTAGTAGTACCTAGGTAGTATGATTTTCATTATGAAAAAAACGCATACACGCCTACTCGGCTTGCTTTTGCAGAAGCAGAAGCAGGGGGATCGTTGCATTTGATGTGTATAACCAGGAGAACACCACCACCCGCTCATGTAACGCGAATGAAAAACCCCTTACCAAGAACCATCAACAAGCAACAACAATAACAACAATAACAACAAACATCGCTCTTGCTCACAATCGCTGCAGCAACAAAAAAAAAGCCGCCATCAAACCATGCCATCATCTCTGCTCGCTAACCCGTCTAATCGTGCTAGGTCCCGGCTTCCCACTCGCCTTCCTCTCCTTGCCTGCTGCCTCCCCCTCATCCCTCTTATACCTCCTCCCCGCCTCCGTGATAATCCTCTCCGCCTCGGCCATAATATCACTGCCAACCCTCCACCCCCTCAGCACAACGCCCTGCTCGGCCAGCACCTGCTCCGCATGCGCCCAGCGCTGTCGCCAAAGCACTTCCTTCTTGGTACCATACTGCTCCGCACCAGGCCCGCCAAGCGTACTCCCCGTATTGGTACGATTGATCCCCTGGCGCGGCGCAGCCGTGGAAAACGGCTGAGCAGTCTGCGCAGACGCGACTTGAGGGCGCGTGTGGTAGGGCATCGAGGGTGCGTGTTGCCAGGCTGAGGATGCTTTGGAACCAACGTACGACGCTGCGGTTGACGCCGTGTCGCGGTTTCCGCGGCGCGGTGGAGGGGGAGGCGGCGCTTTGCGGATGCCTGAGACGTCGAGGCTGGAGGCGGTTGAACTTTGTTCTTCGGTTGAGCGGAGGGCGGGGAGGTTGCTGTAGACGGACCATAGTTTGTCGCGCGCCATGCCGGCGTAGGATTGTTGGTCGTCTTGTGCTTGGCTTTGGTAGTAGCTCATGGATGGCTTGGGGCCTACTGGAGGACGGGAAGGGGCGGGTGTGTTTGTGGTCCTGGGTGCGTTTTGCTGCTGGACTAGGGGGCTTGACTGCTTTACGGTTGTTGAAGGTTGTCGAGGCTTGGGCGGCGGGGGCTTTGAAGTCGAGGAATTTGTATCGAAAGATGTAGATTCGCTCGAGGGGCTCCGTAGTGCGACTGGCTTTTTAGGGGGTGGAGGCGCAGACTTTGTACTGGCGTTTGAGGCAACCGACGAACGATGCCTTTCGTTGTCGGCCCTTGTTTCGGAGTTGAACCGCTTCAGCGCAGGCGAGTCGTCCACATCGTCGTCCGAAGACAGATCAATCAGGTTTGGTGCGGAATTCTGCTTAGGCGCGCTTTGCGGGCAAGGCTTCCTGCCCGGCAGATTTGGCCGTTGGTTGCGCTCCAACTCTGGAAAGATTGACTTGGGCCGCTGTTTGTTCTCCGTGTCCATATCGCGTAATGATGCCGCGATTGCGGCCTTGAGCTCAGGATCATTCTCTTCAGAAAACGCTCGAGCCTTACTCGAGGCAGCGGAGCTCCCACCACCAGTACGTTGCGGCGAGGAAGAAGACATACTACCTGATGAAGGGCCCGTTGAGGGGTCGAAAAAGTCAGGACTGTCCGATGTGGTGACATCGCGAATGAAGACTGCGACCACTCTTCCGGGATTTTCGAGAACGAAATCGGTATACACCTCCAGATCAGCTTCGCCGCTATCTCCAATTAAAATGAAGTTGCGCTCTGGGAAGTCTCTGGCGATCTTATCGAGAGTGACCTTTTTTCTTTCGGCAACAGGTTCGAAGATACCTTGGAGCATACCGCTGTATTGCTTGAGATGGAAAGAACCTGGCGGCAGTCCAGCTAACGAAAAATACTTGGAAATGACAGGATACAGCTGCCAAGGCGAGTTTGAGACGTAATGAAACTTGACACCCATATCTGCCATCTTGTTGTACCACTCTCGGACCCCATCAATGGTGAGATCAACGAGGTCGCGGATGAAGACATTGCGGAAGATTTCGCGGGCACCGCTGCCAATGGCAGAGTGCTTGATGGTGTCATCAATGTCGCTTATGACACTGATGCCTTGCGAGTCAGTGACGATGACCTCTTCTGTTGCTGAGAGCTTATCGGATGCTAAAATGCGAACATGTGTAGGTACAAAATCCAAGGCGGCGCTCATGCTGAAATGACCGGCGGCATCGGTATACACTGTCCTCTGCTTTGAGATGCTCTCGTTGTAGAAGAAGACGCTTATGGGTGTGTTCGCCATGGGTATAGCAAGAAAGTGTCGCAACCTAGCCATGAGGCGAGCATTGGCTTCGGCGAGCTCTGTCGGACTCATCTCAGAGGGCTGGTTCCAAGAGCCACGCTTTTGCAGGGGCTTGATGCCGTCCTCACTTCGCATGGAGTCTTTTGACGTGCTATGAGCTAGTTGGTGAACCCTGTCGTTGTTGGGCCGGACGGTATTTCTGCTCTCTGTTCGGTATAGATCGATATCATTGTCTTGCTCGGCGGGCTTCTCACTATAGGCACCGCGCGCAGCAGCCCTGGCCTCTTTCTCGCCTCTGCGTAGAATCTCCTCGGCTTCCCTAGCAGCGAGAGCTTCGTCTTGTTGGGCGTCACGCACGTGAGCTCGTTCGCGGAAGCCGTGACGTTGCGGGCTCGTATCTCGGCTACTGTCTGCAGACGAGCTCGAGGGTGTGGGAGGTGCCTGTACGCCAACGAGCTGGCGCGCAAGGCCAATGAACAGCCGCTGCTTCCTCGACATTTGTCCCTTGTGCGGTGAGTATATCCACCCACGGACATCGACGTCGACGACTGCATTATCGTCTTCGTAGTTGTTCCACTGTTGCTTCCAGAACTCGGCGTCGCCCGCACCGGTCGAGTCGCGTGAGTCACGGCCTTGACCCCCGACTTCTTGTATCGTCCCTGGCTGTGCTTCTGGCTTCCGCTTGACGTGTCCCCGGGCATAGCTAGGAAACAATATCATTTCCTCGCGACCACTCCTGACGACTGCCGCATCGGGGAATCCGCCAGGTGTGTCATCTTCATAGTCGTACTGGGCCTCTCGGCTACTCCAATTGGGGGCATACTGCTGCGTATATGTCTGCCTAAGCTCATTCGCCGCCTTTAGGTAGCCGGCCAGCTTCCGCCGCCGCGACCCCGGTTCCCGTGCTTCATATCCTTGGTACGACATTGCGCGCTCGTTAGATGTCTTCTCGCCCGGTCGCTTCGCTATCTGCTGCCGTCGCACTCTTGCGGCATCTTCGAGATAACTACTGCCGCTCAACCGTCGAGTGTAGCCCCGCAGGCGCTGGGCGAGACTCTGCTTGCCCTGTAGTTTGAGCGACTGGCGGTAGACTAGGTATTTGTATATGCGTGACTGTGCGCGGTGTTTGAGTGAAGGGAACGTGTCGTGGCGAAACTTGGAGAGGTGAATGCGCGCGCGGGCTCTCGTCCGGGGGAACAGGAAACCTAGGACAGACTCGGGGCCGTGGGCAGAGGGCTTGCGGCGAAAGGGCGATTTTGGCATCCAGCCGACTAACCGGCCGCAGCTATGTCTTGGTGGAGTTTATGCTTGCTGGGCTGCTGGCTGCACGCGACGCATGTTCTAGGCTTGAATTAAGGAGCACGACGTCATTTGTGGAGGTGCACGGAGCTGAGGCACCCTCCCACTTCTTCAGTCCCAGGCCACCACGCGCCACATCAAGATTCAGGGCGAATACATGTACTGTGATATATTTCTACACGAAACATTCTTAAGCCTTCGAAAAAGTTGCATCTATCTTCTTCGTGACTTCCGGAACGTCCTTTTCCAATGCTCCGACAATCTCGTTCCACATCCTAACACCAAACTCCTTCATCTCAGCGCCCTGTAGACTGGGTGGAGTGGGTTGAATCTGATCATGCTGCCAGAACCGCCCATGCACCCTTTCGCCCTGCGTCGTCCCGCTCAAGATCATATTCGCCGCCTGGGCCGGAGACCTCATAAACAAGAGAATGAAAAAGAAGGCTAGGATTTGCACACCAGGAAAGAAGTGATCTCTTCCAAGGTCTGTATTTACCCAGCCCGGGCATATGCTAGTAACGATGACGTCTCCGGAAGACGTCTCATCGGCAAGCTTGTTTGTGGCGTACATGAGAAAGACCTTGGAAAAAGCATACTGGCTTCCCTCTTTGTGGTTTTCTTTCTTGTTGTAGTAGTTGAGCACGCTGGGGTTTTGACGGACCTCTGGCGCGACAATAGCGTTTTGGTGGAGGCCGGAATTGACAAACTCCAGGACGGCAGTCTTTCCTGTGTGTTGCTTTGACTTTTTCAGCTTCGGCAAAAGGAGAATAGCTAGAAGAGTGGTAGATAGTGTGTTGACCTGTATGTCCTCTTCCCAGCCATGTGCCGACTGGATGAATGCAACCCGTCGAGCGCCGGCGTTCAAGATGGCAATGTCGATGTGGTCAAGCTCGTGCGCACGCTTTGCAAACGCTTCCACGCTGTCATAAGACATCATATCCATTTCCCAAACTTCGAGTTGACCTTTTCGCCCAAGACGAGCTTCCAAAGCAGACTTGACCGATTCCCCCTTCTTCAAATCTCGCGCTGCCATGATGACTTTTGCAGCCCCAAGTTTAGCAAACTTGAATACAGCTTCTCTTCCGATGCCTGATGTCGCACCAGTGACGATGATATTCCGTCCGGTGTAGTCTTCGTGCACCTCTTTCGGTGGAGTGATCCATTTGTTCTTGAATACTTTGATCATAGCAGCCATGACTGAGAATGAGTGCACAATAGCTTGATTTACTATGGCAGAAGAATAAGTAGTGAAAGAATGAACGAAGTGTGCAGGCAAGGATACTCCAGGATGTATCTATTGTACCTATGATGCGGCGTAGCTCGACTCCGATTCGTCTAGACCCAAGTGGCGATAGATGTTATCCCTGACTACTGTGAAATAACGAATTAGGTGTCAATAGACATTTCAAAGCTGACGAACATGTAAACAATATCTCGTTGAAAACACACGCAGCAAAAGTAAAAAGAAAGGCACGTTCGAATTGTCTTCGTCGCATCCTCTGGTCCCCGCACTAGCGCGGCCTTGGCATACGCGAACGGTTGGCGATTTGGGCAGCCTCAACTACGTAAACAGGGCAAAAGTAAAGGCACCAAAACGCACCTGCTCGGCCTCGCCATGATAGCTCCGTATAACCCGCCCTCTCGCAACCGCTAAGAAAACCACACGATACGCACAAGACCCCCACCGCATTGCCCAAACGTCCCCAACGAACATGGCCTTCAACCAACAGCCACCCAGAGGCCCCGCGGCCGCCGCTGGAGCCCCGATGAACACGGGCGGCCCCGACTTCAACGCCATGCTGCAGCGCTCCATGCAAGCACCAGCGGGCCAATTACAGCCGCAAATATCTGAGCTCCCTCGGGGCCCATCGCCAGGCATGGGTGAGGTCGAACCTCGCCTTTACGCGGCGCACAATGGGGAAAAGCGCAATTGCTAATACGCGCACTGCTGCAGGCTACGAGGGCGTATACAGCGCCACACCACCACCGCAACAGCAACAGCAACAGCAACAGCAGCAGCAACAACAACAGCAACATGGCCCCAACGTACTGGGCGGAGCGCGAGGCCCAGCGCCGCCGCAGCCAATACTCCCCGTCGACCTACCACCGCAAGCCTTCTTGACGTCGGCAATGCTATTAGACATGGTGGACAGTATGCGCACCACTTCTCCACGGCAATACGCTAGGACACGACAACGTTGACACTTTTGTATAGAAAAGGTTGACGTACTACTCCGCGATGAGAAAGAGTACATTGGCATCCTGCGTTCCTACGACCAATTCGGTATACACCTGCACTTCCCTCGCTCTATGACCACACCCAAGCTAACATCACAATGCCCAGCCAACCTCGTCCTCACAGAATGCTACGAAAGAATAGCAGCGCGCAACCCCTCCGCCGCACCCGCTTCCGACGCCTCCGTCCCCCGCTGGCTCATCCACGACGTCAAACTCCCCGGCGTCATGACGATACGAGGCGAGAACGTCACCATCTGCGCGACCGTCGACCTCGACCGCGAAGAACACCCCAAGGGCGCCGTGTTTGCCGACGAAGACCAGGTTAGGGCGCTGGCTGCGGCGCAAAAGGCGGAGAAGAAGGTGGTGGATTCGAGGAAAGCAAAGGCGCTGAAGAAGGCAGGTATTGAACCTGGGTTTGGCATGCAGGGCTAAGTTGAGGAGGCAGCTTTGTGGACAAAACAAGGAAATGAAAAATGGGAAAGTTGGCGGATATAACATTATGAAATTAGTGGGTAGAGACGCGGCGGTTGGGTGTGCATGTGGGTATGGAAGAGGCGGGGGGAGAACGCTCTCTGGATAGCTTGCTGCTGCTACGTTGGCTGGGTTATGATATCAATGATACCAGGACGCTTGAAAAAAGGTCCACACCTACGATGAAGCACTTGTAAAAAAGACCAAAAAGAAAACAATAAGAAAAAAGATTCTCTCTCAACTATATACTTCTTTTACTGATGTGCATTCCATCATTGGTAGGTGAATACACTCAAAAGGCAACATGTTATTGTAGTGGGCTTGGGGCTTTGGCTTAGGACTTGGGCTTGGGCTTGGGGTTAAGGGGTTTGGTAAGACACATGGGATGTGCAAATGATGACTCATGTATTTTCTCTCTCTTTTGGCCCGAACTTGTTTTCTTATGCGGGTGGTGGTGGTGGTGGTTGGAATGTCTTCACTTCACTTATGCTGTGTGCTTCCTTACCTCACCAGCGCGTTTCTCGTGGCGGTCGGTTCCACATCAGCCCTGTTTATACAATACAAGCAGAGAAGAGGAACAAAGCGCACAGCAGTGAACGATGCAAGCCAACACACGTATACGTTCAACGCGAAACTCTCTACCATCAACGGCAAGTGTTTCAGACGCTTGGGCCGTGTATATCTAGTCACCATCCTCTGATTGCTTACGGACATGTCGTATCATGCCGAGGGTGAAGTATTTGTCCTCACGTTTTGTTTGTGACGCGTGGGCATGGAAGTGCCAAATCTGCAGTGGGAAAGTAAGGTGTGGATTTAGGGAAGCTTAGGTTCTTGTGTGTAATGTTGGCTTGCGCTTTTGCCGCGTTCAGGCGGAGATGAGCTTGTAGATGGGGTATTTCCATCTGTATGCACGCTCTCTGTGTGTTGGCTCAGTGGAGTAATGAGGTGATGGTTATGTGATGTGTGGGGAGCAGATGAGTGTGTGCGTGTAGGATTGTAGACTGCAATGTCTCTGTGGGGGTGACGAGGATTCCCGTCCCGCTCTTGATTGCAGAGTGACAATGCCATCGACCACGAACTGTGGTTTGTGTCTTGTTATTTGCGCTCTTCCTAAGAGCTGCGTCGAGGAGGGAGACGGCTGTCGTCGCATTGAGGTGGTTTGCCAGACCTTGACAAGCTCAAGCATTGTCTTCGAGACGAGCTAAGCGACGTCTGAATGACTGCTGTTCCCCATTGCTAGCATTGTGTCTTGTCTAGGCGTAGCTGTTGTATATGGGCCTTGAGCGTGTAGGCGAGCAGCCGTCTCAAGTGCACCGGCGGAAGCTTGACAAGCTGTCGGATACCACTTTGAGGTGACCGTAGCTGAGGCATGCTACCAGGATGCAACATAGCCATCTGTGTGTTCCAGCCAGGGTCCTCAGCTGAATGTCGGTGGACACAAAGCTAATATAGTGACCTTTGTGTGATCGTCATCGCCGTTGTCTTGCGGAGCGGAGCGGGTATCGCGACTCGAATGGGGCAGAGAGTGGGTACGCGCCTGTAGTGAACTGCTTTTGTGTGTAGCGGACCTAGGTCCGATGCGTTGCAGGGTCACCATACGGTCCGTCGTGAAGCGACCTGAAGAGGTATAAAATCAGTACGGCGAATTGCGTCGCGTAACGTTGCTATATCACGTACAAGGCCCGAATTAGTTTGTTACCTGCGTTGTCGTCTCTACTTACTGGGACGTTGTTGTCAAGTTACTTTCCGCTAATGCACCTATTTGCCGCTCCCGAGCAACGACACCTCACAGAGCTTGGTCGGCCCTCAGCAAGAATCCTATTGGTGTATCCATCCGACGCTCAACCATCTCGCACAGCAAGGTATTGCCTTCTGTACCGTGAACGAAGGCGCGCAGACATGGAAGTGCTTATCAGGACGTAGCAGACTGACTGGTGGCTACTGTCCGCTCCCCGCCGATAGGGGTGATGGTTTGATAAAGCAAAGGGCCCAAGACAGAGCCCCTTGTTCAGATGAGACATTGACGAGAGCCCATACGTCTCGTTGAATCGCGACAGGGCGTTGTTTCGCTATAGCACTTCTTCAGAGCGTAAGGAGAGCTTCGGCGGACCGCAAAGAGCACGTCCGAGTTGACGCGTAGCCAGAGCGGCTTTGTTGAAAGTCGGAAGAAGCCAGGTTGAAAGACTGATAATTACCCAGATAGACATAATTTCTGCAAGGAAACAAGTCGATCAATGTACGATGGCAGTCGGGGCAGGCGACTGTGCCGCCTCGTGCATGGCAAGACTCCAAGTGAAGTCGCGTAACAGGCCAATACACGCACGCATCGATCTTCCATTGCCATGGCTGATGGGGTGAAGTGTGTAAAGGAGGGTGTAGTGTGCAAGAGTTTGGAAAGATAGGGCGCGGGTGTGGCTTCCGTATGACATGGATGGGGGGAGTACTAGTTGCTAGGGTACCATACTTTGGAGAAGTCACGTCGGACATTCTCATCACCAGCTTTTCTACTCTTCACCTTCACCATCAGGATTTCATCCGGAATGGCTCCATCCTTTGGAATGCCAAAGTATGACAGAGTCTCCATCCTCAGCTCTGCGTGCGGAGGCACATGTTGGTACACTCCCTCCTGACCCGATGCCCCCTACTCGATCCTGTGTGACCACACACCGATAGCAGTCACTCTACGCGACCATCCTCCCGATTCTCGTGGGATTCAGACTTTCAATGGACGGACGGATGAAGCCACCGCTTACATCATCGGTGGCCTACCGATCAGGCGCTGCACCTTGGCTCAACGTGGTCGACCCTTTGACGACACCAACGTAATGAGCGGCTCAACAGGCGGCAGAGACCTCTCAACCTCTTAGCAGGCAACCGAGTCGCAATGGACGCGTCGTCCGATATGCTACCGCAAACTGTGTCGTACAAGATCGCGCCGTCCGATATGCTACCTCAAACTGCGTCGTACAAGATCGCGCCGCCCACGCGCACGGCGCCTACGTCGTCCACTGCCTCCGCCTCGCGAACCTGGCACGAGCTGTCAACGTAATGCAGCAGTCGTCAGCCGTCAGTAATGGCATCTCAGGTATGCCCGGGGTGATCTCATACACCATACCCGAAGCGCTCGCTGCTACAGCAGTATGCGCTCGTGACGGAATTGGAAAAAAACAACACGAAAAAGAAAACGAAGCCAGGGATCGGAAGATTTACGACACAAGGGTCTAGAACCATGATTATTTCCGACTCTTTCGCGATTGGACCAGATGCACAATGCACGAAGACGGAAAAGCAACTATGCCAAGGAACAGTTGCAGACTGTCTACCAATCACCACCGTCTAGCCACCTCCGGAGAATTGAAAGGCGAGGGAAATTGTAGGTACATGAAATAGTGAGAGATGTTGAAAGTATGCAGGAGCTGGGTTCGAGAGCGAAAACCCCTAGCACCGCCTCGGCTACGTACCAAAGCAATATACACAACAGCACGCCGGTCCCGCTCCGTGTAACCGCCTCGCACGCTGCGGCCGTATCATTGGCCTCTCTTGGCTTGACGTTTGGGACTGCTGCGTCTTCTGGAAGCCTTCCGCAACGGTCGCACGAAGCCTTCTTTGGAAAGCCGCGTCACGGTCTGTCTCAATTTGAGGCGTCCTCGCGGGCTCGCTGTCTCGCTTTATCCACACCAGGCCACGTGCCCTTGGGTATCAGGCTCGAATACCAAGAATAGTCGGAGGTTCCTTTCTGGACCTTTGAACGCGCGCTGTAAACCAGGATTCTTTCTGGGCTTCGTAGGCTCTAAACATCTCGTATTGGATCGTACGGGCGAGTCTCGCTAGGTGAATACTCCGTTCGCTGTGGGCTCGATGAATGAACGCTGCTGTCCGAAGGCGTTTGGGCTGTCTGGACTTGTATTGGTGAACCCGATCCTGACCCTGAACTCGTACCTGGCATTCCTTGTAACATGCTACCTGCTTCTACGCAGTCGGCTGGGTCAGCTAATGGACATTGGAGGAGCGTTGGTACACCTGCCCGCTAGGCCACGCTAATAGGGACAGTCGCGATTGCACATACCGTACTTCCGTTGGATGTCCCGGAGGAGTTGCGACACGCGCCACTTGAGAATGATCATCTCGACGGGCGGGATACCTTCGGCTCGTAGTCGAGCATTTATTCTGTCAAGCATTTGCTCCTTCTCGTTGGCGGGGATGAGGATCCATCTTTTCCAGTCCGGATGCGCCTCTGCAAGCTGCCTGGCCTCATCTTTCGTTATGAACTAGTCTCGTTAGCCAAGCACACCCTTGCGACCATGGCATACTTACATAGAACCGGTCCCATTGCTCCTGGCTGTGGTTCGCAGCTGTCCGGGCCTCCTGGACCGTCGCATTTATCCGAATACTCATAGTGACGGTACGGGCCTGGGGACAACGACGCTCGAGGCAAGCCAGCAAGACTCTGGATTCACGGAAAGCAAGAGGAGCAGGAGAATTTAGGGCACCGCGGTTCACCCCCCGCTTCCGCCTAGCCTTGGCGGGATTTTGTTTTTGGAGAGGCTGAGGTGAGGAACTGTGACAGTGCTCGCAGGGCTCGGGCCAGAGAGAGTGTCGGAATCGGCGGTGGCTGAAATGCTTGTGCGTCATGTTCAACTGGATATTATTGGCAGCCAGCAGATTCAGGTAAGAACGGCAATTTCTCATGCCTATTGCTTTTCCACCTGCTCATGCGAGACGTTGCTTCTCGTGTCATATCGCCCTGGTGGTGAACCCGTGGACAGCACCAAATCAGCTCCCGCTGTCGAATTTCATGCCGTACGCCCACCACTTGAATGCCCAAGCACGGACATTCGGTAGTATTCGGCAACACCCCGTTCAGTGGTTTCAAATTCAAAGGCGATTGCTTTTCTATTTGCGGCCGCTCATTACAATCACGAGTAACACAAATACAGTATACGCCGTCCTCTTCGAGACGCCCACAGCCCAAACCAACCCGTCACGCACGGTCATGCCCAACCAACACGGAGCCCATCCAGGAGGTGCAATTACCCTTGTCAGCGAGCGCCCTCTGCCGCAGCCGAGCGCGGAAAATTCGATACTGTATGCGTTCGGCCGCTACCTGGTCGATCAACCGTGTGCGCGGACCCGGGGTCAGACTTGGAAGCCCAGGTCACATTTCCGGCCCTAACCGGCCCGAGCCTCAACGTGCAGCACGTCCCAGGACCATCCTGGAGAACAATTTGGGGCGCCACGGTACACCACAACGTGTTGTTTTGCATTGTATCTAATTTTCTACATGGCAAGTCCTCGAATCTAATTCCGAAACGTATCCTAGGACATCCACTTCCTTGCCTCATTTGGCACCATTTTCCTGTGCCTGGGTCGTCATACATACTTCCATCGCCAGCACCGAAGGCAACGCCGCGGCGCATTGGCTGGCACGGGGCAAAGTGCCGTGTGCTTTGGGGCTACTTCGCACGCCGCCTACGCCACGTCTCGCGTGGGACTAACACAGGTAATACAAGACTCGTGGCCATCGGCCTCGACGCTGGCTGTACTCTGACGGCGCCACGCGACAGCACTAGTTCAGATCTCGAGTTTGTGCACCATTACACGCAGGTCAGCGCTGCAACCCACAAGCAAGATGAGGGTGGTACAGCATACGAAGGACCTGCGCGATTTCCGTGGCATCAAGGCTCCCTGCATCGTCGAGCGTGGGATCTCATGTGTGCGTTCTCAGAGTTGGAATGGCGCCGTCCTGCGCCTGCCGAAAGGATTGTGAGCGCCGAACATTTGCCCGACTATTGGATCAACCCACGGCCATCTTTCACCGCCAACATCAGATCCCCTCACCGGCGGCTCCTCCGCCTGGACCACAGTGTCGAGATCTTACTTGCTGACACTTAGGCGGCTTTCTCATACAGCAATTCCCTGCGCCGCTCGCACTACCCCCGCACTAGCACAACGCCACGTCCTTCAGGATTGATGTCGTCATACTGCCAACAATCAGGTGGAAGAGCTTGACTAAGAGTTGGGACCAACAGTAGTGGTGTCGAATCGGGACGACCCTTACAAGTGCCACACAGTCAGCAGGTCCCGTGAGATTACTGGATTTGCTGGTTTTGAGGAAGGCAACTACATAACAAGGATAACAGGGCTGATGTCTTTCTCGAGACCTTTTCGCGACCGCTCATGTGGAGATGAAGGACCAGGGCCACCCGTTTGCTACTTTTCATCCTTGTTCCCTGACACGAAAATGCTTGAACCAGAAGGTGGCTCACCGTTTTTGGACGCCAATGATTGGTGTTACATTGGAGTATTCTGGATGCCTCTCTGTTTCCTTCTGAGTTCTTAACATGTGAAAAAGAAAGGTTCAGCGCCTGCGCCTGCATCTCCACGTTTTGGGGTGCATGCAGACGTTGGCTGCACGTGCGTCGCTGCAGCCTTATGCTCGACATGGCTGGGGAAAGCGAACCACGGTAATCAGCTGAACATTCTTTTCTTCTCAACGTCACCTTCCGTTTGGGATTTCTTATTGCCGATGGTTCAAGGGTTTGATATCGCGACAAGCCGTTCCAGGCTCGTTCAGTATGATGTCCTGTTCGGATCATGATTCAGTCGCACGCCCTTTACTCACGATAATTACCAGGACAGTATCATCCTGAATCGCCAAGGATCATCATTCCTGATTGTCGCAATCACATTGCTATCACAGCGCAATCTCGGGCGAAAACGCGTCGTTTCAGCCAATACTTATTGTTGCTGGGAAAAACAACAACTTGTCGTGCGACAGATGATTTTGTCGACAGTTATTACCAGGCTAGGAGAAGGTTAAATGAAAGTCAGATATCGCGACGTAGACAAGGTGCTTTTTCTGCAAGACTGACATTGCAGCTCCAAATCCCAAACGGCACATTACTCAGACCCCAACACCTACTTACCGGGTCCCTCTTCCTGCGCAAAGTATACGCAAATTCGAAAGGTGTGACGAATCTGCGCCGCCTTCAAAGTCGACACCAGGGATCTTGAGCCTCAAGTGTGCTCTGCTCTCGTCTTGAAGCAACCATCTCCAATACGATAGACGCCCTATCAGCATGTGAGAGCTTCTTACGCATACGATGAGTCGCCAAGGCCTACTTCAGTGAGGCTCGGCATCTAAAAACGCGCGAGGCGTTCGACGCATCATGTCGAGCATGGACCTCAGGCCGGCAGGGCTAGTTGATGTCATTCGAAAGGACTGTCAGGAAGCTCGTTGAGAGCTCGGCACACTATTCACGTCGCGCAAACTGCAAAGAGAAACATCGGGTCATTCTAGAGTTTGCCAGGGTATATTGCCACCGGCTCTTCTTCGGACTTTGCCTTCTCGTTTCACGTCTTTTCGTTGCTCATCCTCCTTTTTCTCGTTGTTTGTTGTTGATGGAGATCGACGCCTCCAATTTGACCCTGGTACGCGGAAATACGTTCCGGATCTATAGCAAGGATTCTTAGCCGCGGAGAAATTAGACCACTTGCCCTCCACATATGCTCCGCACATTCCTCAAACTTTTGCATTTTGCGCCGTCATTCTTCTCATGTGTTCATCGTTCCCAGAGCATGGTCTACCGCATTCACTACGGAGTGTGCAAGTCCGCTGGCTTGGAGCCGAACGCGGTAATTGTAAAACCTCCGAAGGTCTTAAATGCGCCAATCACGACTATGATGGCGCCTTGACTACTATATTACCCCACAACTAGTGCTTGTCTTGTGTACAATTGCCATATAATCCAATATGGAGCGGAGCGTCTCGTGCCGGTCCGCTTTGAGCATCTTGAGAAGGAGGCTTTGGAGATAACTTATAAAAGTCGCTCTTTAGAAAGAACGTCCCTGTACAGCTTCCAAGAGCCAGTCCCAATACCTAATTATGAGATTGGTTTCGATTCTTTCACTAAGTGCAGCCGTGGCTGCACTACCTGCAACAACTGACCTCGCAGCCCGGGCCTCTATCTCGAAGACCGATGGCCTAAAGTTCAACATCGATGGCACCACCAAGTACTACGCCGGTACGAATTCCTACTGGGTGCCCTTCATGACCAACGACAACGATGTGGGTGTAATCATGGGCCACCTAGCTACCTCTGGCCAGAAGATACTCAGGATCTGGGGGTTCAACGATGTGAAGGGTAATCCCGGATCAGGCACTGTATACTTCCAGTCCTTCTCGGGATCTTCAGCAACCATAAACACAGGTGCCAACGGACTCCAGCGACTGGATGCAGTGGTGAAGTCCGCCGAGAAGCACGGAATAAAACTCATCATCAACTTTGTGAACAACTGGACAGACTACGGCGGTATGGCTGCCTATTTCAGTGCCTGTGGGGCTTCCAGCAACGCACAATGGTACACGACGGTCAAATGCCAGGCCATGTATCAGACCTACATCAAAGCAGTCATCTCGCGGTACCGCAACTCCAACGCGGTATTCGCATGGGAACTCGCCAATGAGCCGCGCTGTAACTCGTGCCCAACGTCGACGCTGACCAACTGGATCCGCAAGACCAGCGACTACATCCGCTCGCTAGACTCAGACCATATGGTTACCATTGGCGACGAAGGTTTCGGCCTCGAGGGCGGAGACGGCTCTTACCCGTACCAGTACACCGAAGGCATAGACTGGGCTGCCAACCTAGGTAAGACGTACCTTTTCCACCACATCTCCACACCTCTTATACTAACCCCTCCGCTCCCCAACTAGCCCTGCCAAACATAGATTTCGGAACATTCCACCTCTACCCGGACAGCTGGGGCGTGAGCAACGCCTTCGGCGACAGTTGGATCAAGGCACATGCCGCGATCTGCAAGCGGCTCAACAAGCCCTGCCTTTTTGAGGAATACGGTGTGCCTAAGAAGGCGGACCATTGTCCAGTTGAGGGCGGCTGGCAGAAGACGAGTTTGGGTCTGAAGGATGCGGGTATGGCTGGGGATTTGTTCTGGCAGCTTGGCGATACGGTGGCGAGTACGGGACAGGCGACGCATGATGATGGGCATACGGTTTATTATGGGAGTGAGGATTGGAAATGCTTGGTTGAGAGGCATGTTCAGGCTATTGGATGAGAGTTGATGGAGATGAAGGGAGATGTCACGTGAGATTTGCGGAATGCTTGCGAGGGGATTGTGTACCTGGCACTTGTATGACACATGAATGGCTGTTGTGATTGATGCGCCCCTGCTTGATCAGAGTCCGTTCCATGTATTCAGCCTTACAGAATCAGTGGAACTATGATTTAGGCTCCCTACGTCAAGCCGGTATAGATTTCTACCCTGCGCGCTGTCCAGTTCTTGGTGTTGTTGTATGGTCGTCGTGTTTAAAAAACAGACAGGTACTCCTGTAGTCTCGACGCTCGTTCTCCGCAAGGTCCCGCCTAGCTCCCAACGTCAAGTTCGCAAAGAGGGGCTCACACCGAACACCAACACCTCACCTGTACGACTCCGCCGCACCCCATCACTGTCAGCAAGGATCAAAATCCACGAGGCCACCCCGGTCTCGCCTAACGCAACAGAATGGCACTGGTTGTTTGTTTGCTCTCCTGCCCGGTGCACCCAGCAAACTCCAGAATGAGGGGCCGGCGCTGACAAGCCCACCGAACGAGCGTAGACATGTTCACAGAGCGCAAGTAGCAATGATTGACGACTGCGCCTCTCCAGCCAGTTAGACAGAGTACCTATGCACCGTGAGAGGCACAGCAGACCGGTCTGGAAGAAGGTTGGGGGCCGAATCTCACACGCCACAAGCGAAGCAGCTTGCAGCCGCCGAGCGCCAGCTGAAGGAGCACAAGACGCGCAACGGGTAAGAGGGTTGCTGTACTCCCCGTCAGCCTGACTTTTCAGGACGTGTTCAAGTCATCTTTGCAATGTCGGTCGTCTTCTTTGAGGCAGCCCGTTTTCTTCAGCCGTGGTTGTGAATCCTTCTCGTCCCGCAATCGTTGAGCCGCACATGCACGTACAGCCCCTAGTTGTACAGAACCACCCCAACCGCGACCCGACGCAGCCATCCGCCAATACGCGCAGGGAGCCGGCCAAAGCAAGAGTAGGCTGAAACACTGGCAACAGTACGGAGGCGTGAGATTTTCCAGGCACAATGGCTGATCGTCGACCACTCATTCAAGAGTCCTCGGACCTTTCTGAGAGCTCCGACAACACGCCCGCACTGCCTTCGCTCGGCTTCTCCAACAACTCCCACTCCCTTGGGCTTGCTAGCCCGCCGTCCGCGCGACCCAACTACGTACGATATCAGAGCGACACAACTGCTGTCGGCCGAAACACCCCGAGCATTGTACAAGAGGAAGATGAGGAGGAGACTGCAGACAACTTCCAGGGAGGGAAAGACAGCGGGTTGGGAATAGCAGCGTCTAGTGCAGCACCGCAGACAGCGCGGCGTGTTAGCATACAGCCTATTCCCCGTAGAGCCGTTGGACCTGGTCCCAAGAGTCCGCCGACGAAGAGCCCTGGCACCTTTTCGCCTGCCACTCCAGGCGATCAGTACTTTGGAAATTTTCCGAAGAGCTCGACAGAATCTACACCAGACCTAAGGCGAGACCGGTTCAGTCCCGAGGTCGGCAGAGCGAGTCCAGATATCGGATCATACGAGGAGTTTCGGCATGGCATCTTGAAGAATGCAAAACAGAGCAACACAAGCGTAAACGATTTCGAAAACTACATACACGTCTCGGATACAGAAGGGCTGCGGGCAAATGGTGGCGCTGCTCCATCAATCAAATCTGCCTATGAGAACGATTTCCGCCCGATACACGAATGTCCGACTACGAAAGATTTCTACCATCCAAAGTTTACTTGGCTCAACATGTCTATATTCGTCATTTGCATATTCTCCTGCATCTTCTCGGGTATCTTTCTGGCGCTCGCAATTCGCGGACCTCACTATGGTCGTCGCATTACCAGCCACGGCCCTATCACGCCTGCTGATGCTATCTTGATCACAACAGTCATGGCTAAGGTCATAGAGTTGTCCTTTGTTACCGCTTTTGTCGCCTTTCTTGGACAGGTACTTAGTAGAAGGGCTTTCATGAAAGAACATGGCCGCGGTGTCACGCTGTCAGAGCTAAGTATGTGGAGGTTAGTGTCAAATGTACGAAATACTCGTGAGATGTAAACTGACTCCTGTTGTAGATGGGTCGTTCAACCTGGGACTCTGCTCACACACCCCGAGGCTGCCAAGTATGCTGGACTGTCTTTTCTGGGCATCTTGAGCTTGCTTAGTACCGTCTTGGCGACCCTGTACTCTTCTGCTGCAGCTGCGATGGTTCAGCCCATGTTAAGAGAAGGGAATTGGGACAATGGCTTGGTGCTGGCTGGTCGCGTCAAGAGCGACTTTGCGAACATCAATTACATCAAAGATATGTGCGAGTCGCCGATTCGGTATGACGAGGAAAAAGGCGGGACGTGTGTCCAGCTGCAGCACGCCGGTCAAGGATACCACAACTTTCAATTCTTCCTAAAATCCTGGGATCTCTCCGCCCGGAACGGAGACGGTAAATCGGAACTAAATCTTCGGCCACAGGGGATTGGGCTCCTCCACGAGAACACTACGGTTTTGGGGCAGTGGATCAATGTTGTCAATACCACCGAGGTATCCAAAAAGTATGGCAGAGTGATTAACAACATCACGATGGCGATGCCGCACTCGGGGATCTTTGCGGCTGCCCGTGATCAAAGAAATGGGATCCTTCAGCCTGAAGAGCTGAATTCCGAGGGAACGTATTCGCTACGCGCGTCTGTCCCCTCGCCCATTGTAAACGTGTTATGCGCCAACATGAATGAGAAAGAGCTGGCGCCCATTGTGTACAACACATGGCCCAATGCCGAAAAGGACCTAACCTCCTGGCTCGCTCCATCCAGCGCCATCAGAGCCCATGCGACTACGCAGAACACAACTGTAGTAGACGAAATCTTCGGCTGGAACGGCAACGACAACACCACCACACTTAACTGGCCACCCGTGTTTGGCAAAATGCCTATACCGTTTAACACGGTAACGAACCATACCAGCAGCCAGTGGGGAAGGCCCGCCATCTATCTCCTCGGCCAAGGCGGCCCTGCTGACATCGCCGGAGACGGCACGGGCGTCTACTCCCTCTGCAAAATTCAAGTCTCCGTCATCACTGGTTGCAGCACGCGTCACAACGTCACCGGCTCCGGCGGCACCATGGAAGCGCTCTGCGACCCAAAGGATAAAATGTCGTTTGTCGAGACGGGCGAGGAGCCCAGCAAAAACGAACAAGGCGTGGCCAACTGGCGCGATATAGGCACTGATTGGGCAAACAGCCTGTCGCTTGGTACGGGGCTCATGGACGCGAATGCGAGTACGTCGAGGTTGCTGACGCAGCTTATTATCCTGCCCGAGATCCCTGATCCGGCGAATCTGAAGGCAGATTTGAGTAAAGCGTTGCCTAGTATCGCGGAGGCATTGGCGGTGCTGTCGGGGAGTACGTTACTGTTGAGCATGGTCGACACGCCATTTGTAACGTTTTGGGTGCGTGTACTCCTCCCCCATCATACCCGTTGCTTTGACTAACTCGCGAAATCTCAGAACTACACCCATCCCGCCCTCGACGAATACCAAACCCAATACTTCAAGGCATCCCTCAAAGCGCAACAGTACGCCTCGGGCGGCATGCCAGGCGCCTCTCGCGCATGGATCATCATCCTCGTCCTCGTCTTCGCAATGAACATCTTCGTCCTCATCTACTTTGTCCTGCACCGCGGTCTCGTGACGGACTTTTCTGAACCCCCTAATCTCTTCGCCCTCGCTGTTAACTCGCCGCCTTCGCACGTCCTCGCGGGTTCCTGTGGCGGCGGCCCCCAGGGGAAACAGTACATGGTGAATTGGTTTGTTAATCATGAAGGAAGCCATTTGTACATGGAGCCGGGCGAGAAAACGCATCTCCTCGCCGGCCATGGACATGCGCACGCACATGGTTCACATGATGACGGCCGGGTTCATGATGCTGCGCCGAGGGTTGTCAAGGGCGCTGGTGGCGTGGTTGCAGAGGTGACGGAGAAGCTCAAGCGCGGGTTGGGTATCCGACGGCAGCGGGTGGCCAGTTCGAGGATGAGATCCGGGAGCGGTGCTGAGAGTTTGAGACGCTCTTCTATGCAGGCTACGGCCAGGCCGGGTAGTATGGAGTCCCCGGAATTTGAGATGGAGGATGGGCTGTCAAGGACGTCGAGGGCGTATCAGAAGTTGGCGAAGAGGAGGAGTATGCTTTAGGTGTTTACCAATTTTTTATGTGTAGACGATGTAATGTTTATATCCGGATTCGCTTGAGTGGAATAGGGTTTTTGAGTGGTGTGATGCATTGGGTAATGATTTGATTAGATGTTTACATGTGTGATTCGAGGTCGTTCTTGAAGAGTCAATCAGTTCCAATCCTTGATTTGAGGCATTGAGTCAATCGGACGAGAATCTGCAATGTTTCAAGCAGTTCTGTAAAACCGAGAATAGGTCCCATTTCATGTTGCAACAAAAACTTGGGTTTCTGTTCTGGGTGCCTGCGACTGGTGTTAGCGCCTGCCACGGCGATTCTTCGGGCCGCGCAATGATGGTCAGGTACGCGGCAGCTCAGCTACCCCCCAACCAAACACGTAAATCTAATCGGCTGAACCCACACGTTCACACACAAGATGCTCGTTTCTCTGACAGTCGGAAAGGTTGACGCCGGAGTAGCAGTGTTACTGACCGAGGACAAACGGCTTGTAGGTGCCCTTGATGCCTCCAAATGTTCAATACAAGACAGGCGCATCCTTGCAATTCACTCTGGCTGACGTCAAGCTAGATTGAATTTCCTTCGATATTGCTGCCTCCCGACATTTCGTCTGGATCCATGGTAGACATTGACGTCGGACGCAACTACAAAGCCGAAGCCGACGCGCAGAAAGCCTTCCACGAGCTGCAATCTGAGATATTCCGCACCTTTGGCCAGCGCACCCCCTCTGCGCCTATCCTCAAGTGTCGCAATGCCACGCAAACGTCGGTAGTCCTCGAATGGGACCCCATCGATATCGCCACGGCCGAACTGCGCAGCCTCACCCTCTATCGTAATGGCAACAAAGCCGGCACCATACCCAAGCCGAGCGACCAGCACAGCACCAAGTTGAGCGGTCTGGCAGTCGACACGGAATACCAATTCCACCTCGTCCTGAAGACTAGCGCAGGCACATTCAGCAGCGAAAAGCTCACGGTACAAACACACAAGATGACAGATCTGTCAGGCATCACCATCACGCCTGGTCACATGCCGGCCGCCCTTCGCGAGTCGCTACAGCGATCTGTAGAACGAATCGGTGCCAAGATTGCAGATAACGTCCGCATCGACACAACGCACTTTGTCTGCACCGAAGGCAGAGGGCCAGCCTGGGAAAGGGCAGTCGAGAACAACATTCCTGTAGTCGTGCCAGACTGGGTCATAGGATGTGAACGGGAAGGCAGGATAGTCGGCGTCAGGGGCTACTATCTGAATGCCGATCCAAGGTTACGCAGCGTGGGCGCGGGATCCTCACAGCCGCAATCGCAGTCGCAATCATCACCACAGCCGCAGCAGCAACAACAACAACAACAACAACAACAACCAAAACAGTCACAGCCAAGGAGTCCGATACTAAGCCCGAGAACAGAAATCACTCCACCCACGCCCGAGCAGCCCAGACGAAATCGCGACACAGACGGTGCAGCACCGCCTCCCCCACCCCCCAAAGACGACGTCAGCGACAAGAGCGAGCGGAGCTCCATAGAAACTAGAACGCAGACGGATGAGCAGAAAGCGCGCACTGAAGATCTCAAACCGCAGTCTGGTAAAGAGAAGCAGCAGGATGAGAGCGGGGATGACTCGGAGCCAGAGCCCAGCGACGAGAAAGCGGTAGAAGCTGGTTTACCGCAAAGAAGCAAACCGGGACAGGCATCAGCTGAGGATGATGATGATGGGGGTAGCTTTCAGGAAGTAGATTTGTAGGCGATGAGATGGGCTGAGCTGTGGAGATGTCCGACGGGACTTGTGTTTGTGTTTGTGTGATATGAGGGTTGTCAGTTTAGTTTGTTAGTTAGTTAGGTTGGGTGGAGGGTGGGGGTGTGAGAGTACGCATATCTGGGTAGATTGAAAAGGGACGAGGAACTGGGGATATTATTCGCCCCAATCTTCGTTTTTTTTTCTCTTCCTCCATTCTATTCAACAAACGCGCTTTTAGGATTATTGGTAATGAATTACCAGTTCTGTACTGGTAATGTGTGTTGTCCCGTCCCCCCTACCCCCATTTCCCCGCGAGAAGACGGAAAAGAAAGAACATTGTTGTATAGTTTTTTTTTCTTCTTCTAAAGCATTCGCTGGTCTTTTTTTTTCGCTGGATTGTATGTATGCAGGTCTATGCATGTGATGGAGTGGGTGAATGAATATGGGTAGGAGGAAAGATGGCGGAGAGGTGGATAGGTATTAGATGGATGGGTGTAAGCGGAAGAGGAAGGGGGGTTTATATACCTGACCTGCGCTCGAACAACTCGATAAGAGTCTTCCTCGACTACCCCGTGTGGAAGCGTCTTGCCGTCGTATACACACTCTTTACTCTCTTCTATACCTTTCCCCCGCTATCCTATGGACTCTAACCACGTACTTAAGAGTTAGTTTAATCCCCCGTTAGGCCTTCTTTGTGTTACTGCACCGACGATTAATAGACGAGGACGTCAACTTAATTGTTTCTCATCGGATAGGTCTTCTTTGGGTTCTTATTATTAGTCGTCGTGTGACGGTTAGGCGGCCTTTGCTATTTGGGGTTTCGCGAGTTGGAGATTGGGTGGGAAGGGTTGGATGCCTGGACCAAGGAGGTTGGTGGATGTATGGTAGTGTAGAACGAGGACGTATAGTGTCTTAAGATTAACACTGTATTTTGGTAGGTCTAGGGTTATAGTAGCGTCGGCTAGGTAGTTCGTTAGTGTATCGATAGTAGTGGTTAAAGGGCTGTAAGTATCTTCTAGTCTCTCCTAAGCTTTAGATGAGTATACAGGCCACGGGAATCCTGTAGGCCCGTTGTTGTGCGTCTGACGATTTTGCGTTAGAAGGGAATAGGCTGGATACTAGGCTGCTCGCTGGATGTTATAGAGCGATGTAGATAGAGAAGGAGGTATTACAAAGAATAGTAAGGCCGCTATTTTAACTACACTTTTTTATAAACTATAACGAATAGGTCTTAAACGGGTTAGGCTAAGGCCGTCTATTTTATTAGCGGTTTAGCGAGTCTGTAGGCGTACATGTTATGAGATGCTTAAATGAGCCGCATACTCCAACCTAAACATTAGTGCTTGTGATGAGGAGTAATCTGGAGTTAAAAGTACTGGCAGCGCACGGACGTGCTTAGCAGCTAGGCCCTCCTGCCGAGGTAAACCTTCAACAACGCTTCAAGATCTCAAGAAGGTTTGGCATCCCTCCCATTTCCACTTCGATGAGAAATCCGCGCTCACCTGTACCAGGCCTCTGTGTACGACCATCCATGTAGACAAGTCACGACTAACATGTACCCGTACTAGTCCGCGTACCTAGATCTGGTATAACGCGATGGAGCATCGGAAAGCGCCCCTGACGCTAACGTACTCAACCCCACATCATTGGTTCAAATTTCAAACAGCCTCGTCCTCGACTCACTGTAAGCACCGAGCATTTGCGCGATTCAACCTGGATATAGTTTTGAATTTACCCGGGGTAGGGAAAGCTTCAAAAGATGGGTACGCGCACCATGATTAAGTGTATCTCTGTTTTGCATCTTCATTTTCCGAGCTTTCCGCGTTTTTTTGGTGAGAGGACAAGGCGGATATGGCATCTTTTCAGCTTCCAGCTCAATTAATAGCCCTCCAGGTTCCTCTCCTCGTCTTGAACAATGCCGTCGCACTTAGTGTTGGACCGAGGTACCAATTTGTGCGCGTCTTTATCAGCACGCCCCTCCTTGCGCTTCTCGTTGTCCAATCTCTATACAGAGAATGTGATGGCGGTTGGGGACAGCAATATGCCCTCAATGTTATGGTGTGTGGTATGGTGTTCCAATACATAGACTGGATCCTGCTGCAGAGTCCGGATAAAGAAGGCTGGCATAAGATCCAGTACGGGCAAGAAGAAGTTGGAAAAAGGACGGATAAGGATGAGTTGGCGAACAACAAGATGAATGGCAAAGGGGTAGTCAGGAAGAGATATGAGAACCTATCAGGAGGAGCTGGAACAACCTTTTGGAGCAGACTTTGGTGGGCCATCCGTCTCTCTCTCACGAACCGCTATGTCGGATGGAGCAACCAAGTCAAAAACATCAACATGGAAGTCCCACCCACCTACCCCCGTCTGTAAGTCAACCCCCAAACTCCTTCACGCGAATCAGCTGACAACCACTTCGCCGCTTCATCGCCCGCAAAGCGATCCGCACAGCAATCTTCGCCCTCTTCCGCAACTTCCTCACCTGCTACAGCGCCTCGACCCCGCATGGCACTTGGCTGGACCTCCAGCGCCAATCCCTCAAACCCTACCAGCCCTTCCCATCCAACCCACCCTACCCCCTCGCAAACCGCTTCTGCTACACCTGGCTCTTCATCATGATCACGTTCTCCAACATGGAAATGCTAATGGCAGGCTACGCCGTACTCAGCGTAGCCCTCGGTCTCGCGAACCCCCGCGACTGCCCCTGCATGTTCGGCCATCTCCGCGATCTATGGAGCGTACGCCAGGCATGGTCTAAAGTGTGGCATCAGCAGTGTCGCAGGATCTGCTCGGCGCCGAGTATCTGGCTTGCTCGCGATGTTCTCGCGCTGAAAAAGGGCGGGTTCGCGTCAAAGTACGTGCAGCTTTTTGTGGCGTTTGGTGTTTCGGCGGTTGTGCATGCCGCCGCTTCTATGCTTGTTCATCGGTCGTGGGAGGACGATGGGTCGTTTGGGTGGCTTTTGGGTCGCACAGCGGCGGTTATCATGGTGGAGGATCATGTTATTGGGGTGGGGAAGTGGGTGGGGTTTAGAGATCGTGCGGGATGGCGGGTCGTGGGTTTTTTTTGGACGGTGGGCATGGTTGCGTGGGGGTGTGAGGGCTATGTTCGGAAGACTATTTCGCATGGGATGTGGGTGCATGAGAGGGAGATGGATGTTTTTGGTGTTGGGCCTAGATGAGGTGATGTGGACGTTTGCATTGGGGCGTTGGTTGTTCAAGAAGAAGGCGGGTAGGTTGCGATTAGAAGCATCTTATGTATCTCGAGTTCTGGTTATCTGAAACTCGGGGAGTTGCTTGTTGTCCTCCTGTTGCATTCCACAACCACAATCTCATTGGTCTGCTACTGCGTGCTTTCAAATGTCCGTAGACAGCCCATCGCTGCGTATGACCTCCTCAACGCTGACTTCCCATCACCTCGAGCATGCTCTCCGAAGTTGCCGCTCATAAAAGCCCACTACTTCTCCGCCCCCGCGCGTCTTCCCCTGTATTCCGCACACTGTGCCTCCATCTCACGAACCCTGTCTTTCAGCTCGAGATTATTCCTCTTCATTTCGGCCAGACCCTGTTGCAGCTCCTCTACCCTATCAGCAAGCTTCTGTGCCTCCTCTTTGAGACGCGAGGCTCGAGTCGCGCTGATACGACGTTGCATGGCGGCGAAATCTTCCTGGGGGTTGAGAATGACCGTTGGCGTGTTTTGAGCGGATGCGGGATGATCTTGATTTTCGCCAGAGGTCTGCGGGCTTGCGTGTGAGTTGAGATCTGCCTGGTTTCGTCGTGCGCGAAACCGGGGTATCATCACTAACCGTAGTACCACTCTTTGGACATGAGGAGAGACATTCAGCTTCGTCTCTGTGGTCTATCTTGTCATCCATGCTCGATGTCTTTGCGCGTGTTTGGTTTTCGTATTAATTCGAGAAAGATTTGTTTTCGCTGAGTTTGAGAAGTAGCTAGGTGGTTCGATGGAGCTCCTAGGCAGAAAGACGACGCACTAGCGGCTTTCGAAAGTGAAGGTGAGTAAAGTATTGCGCTAACAATAGATGTGGTGAAAGGACATTGAGATCACGTGAAGAAAAGATGAAGATGACTCAGGCTACGCCATTGCGAAAATGTCTTACGAGATCGTGTTGTAATCTTTAACTAAGAGCTTATCTGTCACAGGTAGATTCTCGCAGTTCGAGTGTCGAGTGTCAAGTGTCGAGTGTCCCGTCCAATCTCTTAGGGGCTAATTCAGCCCGACCTCATCTCATGAATCGGCCCTTATGCATGCTCACTCTGCCTCCTCCACAGTTGCAACCATTACAGCCAATTGCTTCTTAATGCTGTCGAGCTTCCTCTTCATGTCGCCGTCACCGTTCTTCTTAGCTTTCTCCTGCTCCAGCTCGTCCTCTAGCACGAGGCGCAGATCACTAACTCACGAGTAGCAGTCCCTAAGATTTTGCAGTTCGACCGTGAGTCTCTCACTCTGCTTCCTTCTTTGCAAGATCTGACCGAAGCCTGCCTTCTCTCTTATTCGAGTCCAACATCTGGGAGTCCCGGAGTTCGATGCTTTTTTCCAGTCCCGTGATTTTCTCGCTGTCCTCATCCGCCTCCTCTGCTACACGTTCTAGTTCTTTCTGGATGTTGGATAGCTGTCTTTTTCTAGCGTTTGAATAGATCGCTTCATTATCTTGGATTTGCTTCTACAGTCAAAGTTAGTTCATCGGTGAGCCATGAAGAATATGCGGGACGAACAAGGGACGAGCCGAGATCCGTGACATGGATGTAGGTCTTGGTGCGACGCGCAGATACTTTGGGAATTGTTGGAGCTTGTTCAGCCGGGGCCATGGTGGTGATGGTAGTGGTGACTTAGGTAGTGGTTACAAAGAAGAAATTCGCAAGAAGCTCTAATATACCCGTCAAGCACGGTGAAGGTGAGAGACCGTCTAGAGCTAGCGAAAACTGAAAAATTGGTGAACGACATGGTGAAGGTGAACTCCGACACGCAATGTATTGAATAGTAAGAAAAAAGAGTATAGTAAGGCATATAGAGCGCAGGACTGATAACGAACGAGATGGTATCTAAAATACCCGGAAATGTCTGCTGATTATCTTTGGGAAATTCGTACGTGCTAGGCAATGTTGAGGGCATCATGCGCATTTGCCTTGGTTAGTACGCCGCATTTCCTTTCCTAATGTCCTGAACATCTAACCTCGATTGCAGTCCACGAAACTGCTGCTGTGAGATACCGTATCACCCTTATTGCCTCAATATCGTTTCTTAACCTCTCAATCCTGTCGATTCTCTTTCCACATGTTAGAAGAATGCAGCCTTCTTCTCTGTCGCGTTGTTCTCCACCTCTCGCTTCCACGCTCTGATCTTCTGTTAGTCTATCTCACATCATGTACCATCAATACCCCGGCACATCCTCGTCGCAAAACCTTCCAGTTCCGTCTCTTTTGCACGCAAAATCAGCGCACCTCTCTATCGCATGTTACGTCTTCCCAAGGGCGGCGTCAAGACCATGCAAGCCTCCTTGGTGCAATGATCCCACAACACTCAGCGGACTTGATTGACTAGCCTACGTTGTGTGGTAGCATTGGAAAAATGGCGTGAGCGAGAGAGGGGAATAAGGCAGACCTATACAAGTCGTGGAAAGAGATAATAAGAGGAATACAGCAAAAACTCTCATCAAGTATTAAACTTGCCAGCAAAGAAAACTAAAGGTATTAAGAGTCTGGTTGATAAAAGTATCGTTCGTTATGATTTGTTCCATGGGAGTTGTAGTTCCACGAGCATTTTGATAGGCGTTGAAATCACCTTTCAATTCCTCTGCACTGATTGTTATCATGTGAATGATTGATGCTCGAAGCCTTACCTTCTTGCGCCCTTTGGTCTAGAGACTATTAGTGGAAAGCTCAAGTCACCACCGGCACATGAGAAATGCTATGATGAAGGGATATGCCACCGGACAGACCAACACAAACCCTGCGAGGGCACCTAAGAGGAGGATAGGAAGCTCTCAAGCTGACCCCTTTGATTTTTGACACTGCTTGACGTATCACACCGTTGCTATGCACTTAATGATGACGAGCGGAGGCTACAGGCACAAGCATATCTGACATATCAGCCGTCTGGCCGCGGTACCATTTTAAATAATATGCGGGTACCTAGTCGCTTACCTGGGTACAGTACCATTCATTCCAACGAAGCCAAACCTTCCCTCATCCCGGCAAGTATTCCATAGTACCTGTCAGCAACCTACGTTATCGATACGACAAGCGTGCAAACCACTGCTCTAGCGGATCTGTTACATCAGCGATTCCCAGCAAACACACACGGTCCAGACCGAACTGGTTCCTGACGATCGCAATTTTGCAGCCATGAACCCACCCCACCAAACCCGTCCCAACGAACGAAAATGCCATCACGATTGCGCAACAGCAGCATCCCTACCCAACCAATATATGCAGCGCGACTAAAGTCAATAGCCAATTTCCAAACCCCCATAACGAAAAGTATTGGAAGAGCGGTAGCTAACGTCGCACCGTTCAACGGAAGCGGAGTGAGCAAGAATAACGCTATTCTTAGCCGAACAGACGCATCCAGACCGGCGCACTAGGCGTTCTTTTGCATACCAAAGTAACGAACCCTCATGACGGGCTGTTCCCGCGAGAAAGACAGAGACGAGAGAAAGCGGCTCTGCTGTTAATCTGCGCGAACCCGGCGGAGCCGTGTGCATGCAAGATGACGCCGTCTAGCGCGCATGGTCCCGATCGCGATACCCAGGTTAGTTCTATTCGCGTTCCGCTACTGCTGCTGCCACCGCCGGATGTAATCTCGGTAAGAAAAGATGACGCGCGCAGCGAAGTACGAGAGGGCAAGGAAGAAAAAAGAAGAAGAGGCTTTGTAGTGCAACAGCGTAAGAAGAAAAGAGAAAAGCGGCGGTGATACAGACCAGATTAGGTGTGCGGATCCGAAGAAACAAGGCTTGGAAGAAGGTGAGACTGACAGTGGTTATACGAGGCTGACATTTTTTTCCTCTAATCGAACACGAATGCCTCTTTTCTTCTTTGCTTTCTCGATCTCGATCTCGTATACAATCTCATCGCGATGGTATAGTAATAGTTACACACGGGTGTATCTGAATCGCAAGGTTCGAGTGTTACGAAGAAATGAACTGTTACGAACTTGTTGGCGCGCTTTCTGCTGCAAAAGGCCTAGAGTGACAGGTGTCACTGTGTTTTGAGAGAAGAGGAAAAAGGAAAATCACACCGGCTTACCAACGTGATTGTTATTATTGTTCTGCGACATAGTATAGAGCGCTAGCCGACATGGGGGTGTAACGCCACGGGGCAAAAAAAGATAGCAGATGGGCGTTTCGCATGAATTCTGAAACGAAACGCGCATAACAATTTTCGTCTTGAAATGGGTATGGAGAAATGTTGCTTGTTTCTTATGTTTTACCCTTACCCTGCTTACCCACTGCGGGGTTGGGATATGTTCTATTTTGAGTTTTTGCGAAACGTTTACGACAGCCGCAAAAAGAGAAGACCAACCTCGAAAACAAATCAAGCAAAAGTCAAGCAAAAGAGCCCCATAGTAACATACCAAAAAAACCACGTGCGACACCCACCATGTTCACTTTCCCTTCCTCTTTACGTTTCTTCTAACCCCACCGGGTATTCCACCTACACACGTTTTTCCCCCCAAGAATAACCCTCGTATTCGCCCTAGTAAATCCCTCCCACACACACACACACTATCTACAGTATCAAGATTCGGCCCGCTGCGCACCCAACTCCGCACCGCACCTCTTGCCCTGTTTCGCCTCGCAAGAAAAAAAATCCCCACAGAAGCCCGAATACGGGACCAGGGTATAGCCAGCGAAACGCAAAATCTCTCCTCCCCCATGTCTACTATAGTACCGCTTATGCGGCTGATTCTCGTATCCGATTCTGTATGGTTGTGTGTGCGGCAAAAAGGGAGTCGAGTGTGATGTGCAGTTTGAGCGGTGACGTCATGGGATGGGATCAACCATCGGCCGCCTTTCCTGCATGGGCTTACAGGCATACGAGATACAAGGAAAGAGAGACATCTAACGGCTATTTTCATGTTATTTCTCGGCCGTGTCTCGGCGTTTTTTAAGTCGTTGCTGCAGGTAGCCCTTTCGCGTAGACTTCGATTCGACGACGGGTGTAGGATCGGCAATCCACTTTTGCTGTCTGTGCCAGGGTTGTGGGTTGTGAGTTCGTTCAAGTATGTGTGTGGCTGGTCCGCACCCCGATCGGCAGACGATCCCGTCACATGGTCAAGTCACGGAGCCGATCGGAGGGGGGGCAACATGTCTCAAAGACAAGGTTTTTGAAAAAGATGATCTTTAGAGGAGATGAGAAATGTGTGTGTAGATTCCACTCCAATAATGGAGCAAGAGGTGACTGTCATGTACATTGGTAGGTGTAAAGGTATATAATAGTAAAGATGCAATGCTATGGAATTGTCGCCCGGGACAATTGTTATGCAAGAGTGGTATCATGGAAAGATGCAACACCGAAAATGCTCATAAAACGCCCCGTAAAGATCAGTGTGTTCCCGTCTTTGTCTTGTGATACTCGTGACTGTGTGTGTGACTTGATAAAGCCGGTAATATTAACTACTGTCCTCGCTGGTGGTGATGTCGCTCGCTGACGATGTCGACTTGTCTGACGACGACGGCAGCGGGCCGAGTGTCCAGCGCCAGTCTCTTGTACGCTTCCGTCGGCCGGCGACGGGCGTTTCGGGACAAGAGTCGCTGTCGTCTTCTGATGAGGACGAGTCTCGTTTGTCGCCAATGCGCGGGTTCTTTGGTCGTGGTGAGCTTTCGACTGATGAGAAGGTCGAAGTCGATTTCTCGAGTGACAATGACAGGGGCGATATGCTGGCCTGAGATGCGGCGTTGGAGGTGTTGACGGCCAGCGAGTCTTGCGATGCCGAGAGGTTGGAGTCTGTGCTGGTGGAGGTAGAAGATGCAGTAGACGAGATGGTGGAGAGGGTCGAGATGGACGACTCGAGGTCCGAGTGGGCCATGGTGTACTTGGTCGTTGTGATTTCCTCTTCTAGCGGAGTGCGAAAAGACACACGCTTCTCGGCAGGGAACATGGGTCGGTTGGAGCCCATCTTACGTGGTATTATTGAGCGGGCGGGGCTGTTGGAGAGGATTGAGGCGAGGTTGTGGGGTTGCTTGTAGGGTATCGCGCTCGAGGCAGACTCGTTGGAGGCTGATGTGAGGGTAGACGAGAGAGTCGACGCTGAGCTGGGCGTCGAGGCGCTGTTGGTGCTGGTATTGGCGGGAACGTCGCTTTCTATCGAAAGCTGGGGTCTTTGCGGGCGTTGGAGGGCGGGGGCTGTCGATGGTCGCTCATAGGCGTTGGAGTAGGTGTTGCGGACGGTTGGCGATACTGCGCTGAGAGTCTCGAGACGAAGACTGGCACCCTTTCCAAGGATGCGTGGTTGCTCAGTGTTGATGGATAGTTTGGGGCGGGCGGGGGCCTGGCGCGGGGGTATTATAGGCAGCTGGGCGGTCATACTAGACATGGCAGATGATTGCGAGTATGGCGTCGTCATGGCAGGGTGTGATGGCTGGAGAGTGGAAAGCATCATGTGTATATGCCAGCGGGCTGGTGGGGGAGCGGGCAGATGATGCTACTGTAAGGGCGCGGGGAGCCTGCTGATGGAAGCAGGAAATGGCAAAAACAGCCGTGGGTGCTTGGAGGGGCATGAGGGTATTAAACAGCTGCGGTACATGCCACCAACCGGTGCGGTGGATCCGCCGCCTGCGCAGCGCCCATGTCAACGCGCGGAGGTCGACTTGGTACACGAAGCGCCTGGTTGGGGCGTCTCCCAAAATACACCCTAGTGCCGTCCAAAGATAGATGCAGAGCGTGGCAAAGGCGCATTAGCAAGGATCATTTGCATGGCCGAGGATGGCTTACCGCAGCGCCATCCAAACGGTAGGGCCTTGGCGCACCACCGTCTCGTCCAAACACGTCGCGGCTTCACGCGCTGCATCAGTCGCTGCACGCCGAAACACGCTGCAGCTGCAGCTGCTTGCGACATCTGCGACATCTGCAACGCCTGCGACCGGCGCTTCCACCATGGACGTCGTCCGCCCACTGAAGAAGAAAGTGAAACGACAGACTGAATCCATCATCCTCCACTTTGTTCGTAAGCACCAGGCCATAGCATCGCACAGCCTGCAAGCCTGCACGCCTTTTGGGGGGCCTCGGGATTTCACGGCTACCCTGTCGCACTCCAGCCTCCAGCCTCTGCTAACGCCCATGTCTTTCGTATTGTGTAGGACTATGTACGTACTCCTTGCCCGCTGTGGCCAAGTCGTCGCGCAATCACTAACGCCTACCGTACCCGTCTCCACAGGACTGCTTTTACGCCAGCGTCTTTGAACATGAGAATCCCGCCTTAAAGAAATTGCCTCTGGCCGTGCAGCAAAAACAGATTATAGTCACATGCAACTACGAGGCCCGAAGACGAGTACGACTCCCTTGGTCTGCACCCCATGCGGCTGTCATCGGACGAGGCGTGGCTCCAACGTTAACTCTCCCAGGGCTTGCACAAGCTGCAGCTGATTCACCAAGCAAAGAGGGCGTGCCCTGATGTAGTCATCGTCCTCGGCGAAGATCTAACCCCTTTTCGGAATGCCTCCAAGGACCTGTATGCCTTTCTGCGATCTTTTTCCTGGAATTCACGGTGCGAGAGGCTAGGTTTTGACGAGGTTTGTCTCCGCTCCTTCTCCGTTGGTCGTGTCTTAGCACTGCCACTGCCTCTTCATCTCGTTTAATTTTTGCCCTTTCCCATCAACCTTCTCACCCCTTTGCAATCGGTCCCGGTCCAGCCCGACGGGTCAGTGTTGAGACGTGGTCCAGGTCTTCTTGGACGTCACCGACATTATCGATTACAATGTCAGCATCCTCAACGTCAATAATCTTAGCAACGCCTTTTTCTTTCTCGCTAGGGATAATCCCACAGTGGGCTTCCCTTACGATGCGACGCGGCTGACGGGTCATTTGTATCCCAAAGCGGCGGCTGAAAATCTAGGTAAGCTACATACGACCTATACGATGTGGCGTAGCAGAGACATTCTCGATCCTTGGGATGCTGCATACAAGGCTGACGCACTCCTTGTCGAAACCCATCGCGGCTGTTGAGCGTCTAAGAACTATGTCCGTGATTCTGCCACCAGCACAAGATCCAACCATGTTGCAACCGCCTTGCTGTTAGCCAGTGTGCCCAATAGTCTCTGGTACATAGCCGTATGCTCGTGGCGCTAACGTGCAGCAGGAACCACTTCGTTGGATCCTTTGCATCTCCGATTGGCTCTAGGCAGCCATTTAGCGCACCACTTGCGGATGAGGCTCACGTCGGAAAAGGGCTATACTGCCACTGTTGGTGTTTCGACAAACAAGCTTCTGGCAAAGCTTGTGGGCAACACCTATAAGCCTGACGCTCAAACAACGTTGGTACCACCCTACGTTTCCAAGGGTGATGACGGTGCGGATAATGTCACATGTTTCATGGACGACCATGAAGTCGGTAAGATACCCGGTATAGGATTCAAAATAGCCCAAAAGCTTCGCGCATATATCCTGCAGCGGCCAGCCGATTTCGATATGGGTCTGGTATATGGAGGCACCAAGGAAGATGTACTGGTGCGTGACGTGAGGACGTGTCCGAACATTGGCCCAGAGACACTCGAGCGGGTCCTAAGGGGTCCAGGAGTACCCCACGGTACCGGAGCCAAGGTCTGGGGTTTGCTGAACGGTTGTGACGACACAGAGGTCGGGCCAGCTCGTGAGGTTCCTCGGCAGATCAGCATCGAAGACAGCTATATTCGGCTAGACAATTTGGACGCAGTAGTCAAGGAGCTGGGAATGCTTACGAAGAGATTACTCGAGAGGATGCATATGGATTTACTCGAAGATGACGAGGATGCTATCCAAGATGCAACGCTTGCCCCCTCCAGAGCCACAAAGCGCTGGCTGGCTCACCCAAAAACCCTTCGTCTATCCACACGTCCACGCCCCCCTCAGAACCCAGATGGCAGCCGTAATCGGTCTTTTGCGCGCATTTCCAAATCTGCTCCCATGCCGACATTTGTGTTCAATCTCAAAGAGGACATACCGTCTGTGACTACGAAGCTGCTTCATGAGGCATTTTTACCCTTGTTTCGCAAACTACACCCAGAGAAGAACGGCTGGAACCTCAGTCTGGTAAATGTCGCAGCCACGAATATGGCTGATGCCGCGAGCGAAAAAGGCGGGGTTGGACGAGACATTAGTAAGATGTTCAAGCGTCAAGATGAGGTCCTCAAGCACTTCAAGGTCGTGGATGACCCGATTGAAGAACAGCCGATCGACGATGCGTTTGACGAGAGCATAAAGGAAGACCCATGGCCAGCCAGAGCGTTGAAGGAAGATGCAGCAAGATTTGGGTCCGAGGATGTGTTTACACCGTCTCAAGAAGTCAACACTTTTGTTGCTGATATGTGGGAATCGGATGATGAGGACATGATGGACGGAGACACTTTCTGCTGCGACGAGTGTGGTGCCATGATGCCGACGTTTGCCATGGGAGCACATTACCGGTGGCATGCGCAGGCATAGTTATCAGAGGGTGCAGGGCACCAATAAATTCTTGCGATCTCTAGAATTGTCACATGCAGGGCTCAGTCCGTTGCAATCGATACCCCTCAATTTACCACTCTATCTCTGTTACCCAGTGGTTATAATGCAAGTTCGCCTTCCACAACAGGCCGAGTACGTCCTGAAGGGGTAGTGCCCCGCCATCTCCGAAGATCCGGCCCGCTGATAGGCTGTCTCGGCAAAGGCTCCCTTGGCGTTCCGAGCGAGCATGTGAACCAGAGACCTTGACGTAGACACTGGAGAGCCGGCTTTATGCATCATTCCTACTAATAGTGCCATGTCTTCTACATCCTACTAAGACTATAGTCCTAGAACGCCTCCACGATGCCCGGCTCATCGCGACTGCCTGTCAGTCTGCGCGACACGTTCAATGCGCGGAAGAACTCGGCTAATGGCCAGCTCGTCGCCTTCAACATCGATGTGTATGCGCTTCGATATGGCCCCGGTCGAATGATTGCGCTGGATATGCTAACACAGTAAACAGCCTGCGCAACATCATCTTCATTCTCTTCGTGCTGCGATGGACACGCATCACCTTCTATCAGCTAAAAGGCCGCGGTATCTTTGGCTCTGCTAGCGATGCCTACATCAACATCCGCCGATACCTCTATGGAGTCTTCCTGCGACTTCCTGGCGTGCGCGACAAAGTCCAGGCCCAGGTTTCCGACTCGCTCCTCAAGTTGGAGCGCAAACTCGTCCCAAGCGGGCCCGGCGTAGAGCGCCTGACCAGTCTTCCGGCCGAGGGATGGAGCGAAGAGGAAGTGCGCAAGAAGCTGAATGAACTGGCGGATATGGAGCACACACGGTGGGAGGATGGAAGAGTCAGCGGCGCTGTATACCATGGAGGCGACGAGTTGATACGGTTGCAAACGGAAGCCTTTGGCAAGTTCACCGTGTCGAACCCGATTCACCCGGATGTGTTCCCTGGTGTACGGAAGATGGAGGCGGAAATCGTCGCCATGGTACGTTTGGCCTATTCAAATACGCGACTCTCAGGACTAACACACAACAGGTCTTGTCTCTTTTTAATGCGCCCGAAGACGCAGCCGGTGTCACAACCTCTGGTGGAACAGAGTCGATTCTCATGGCATGCCTTTCGGCACGCAACAAGGCATACAAGGAACGCGGAGTCAGCCAGCCTGAGATGATTCTCCCCGAGACCGCTCACACGGCCTTCCGCAAGGCATGCGAGTACTTCAAGATCAAGATGCATCTCGTGCAGTGCAAGGCGCCAAGCTACAAGGTCCATCTGCCATCTGTGTCTCGTCTGATCAACCCCAACACTGTTCTCCTGGTCGGCTCAGCACCCAACTTCCCTCACGGTATCATCGACGACATTTCCGGTCTCAGTAAACTCGCATACAAGAAGAAGATACCCCTGCACGTAGACTGCTGCCTCGGTTCATTCATCATACCCATGCTCCCCAAAGCTGGATTTGACTTTGAGCCCTTTGACTTCCGTCTCAAGGGCGTGACGAGCATATCCTGCGACACGCACAAGTATGGTTTTGCGCCCAAGGGCAATTCCACCGTACTCTACCGCTCCGATGACTACCGCAAGTACCAGTACTTCATCTCGCCAGACTGGTCCGGCGGTGTATATGCCTCACCATCCATCGCTGGCTCGCGTCCCGGCGCTCTGATCGCCGGTTGCTGGGCAAGTCTTGTCAAGCAGGGTTCAAACGGGTACCTCGATGCGTGTCACAAGATTGTCGGTGGCATGAAGAAGATCGAGACCGCCGTCCGTGAGAAGCCCGAACTCTCGCCTGACCTCAAGATCATCGGTCGCCCCATGGTCTCTGTCGTAGCTTTTCTCTCAAACACACTCGACATCTACGACATTGCAGATGGCATGTCACACAAGGGCTGGCACTTGAACGCTCTCCAGAACCCGCCTGCTATCCACATTGCTGTTACTCTGCCCATTGTTGCTGTCGTCGATAAGCTCATCGATGATTTGATCGAGGTCACTGAGGAGGTTCGGGAGACGGAGAGGAAGAGGATTGCTGAGGGCAAGGGTGCAAAGGGCGCGGTCAAGGGCGATACCGCTGCCTTGTACGGTGTTGCAGGCAGCTTGCCGAACAAGAGCGTTGTTGTGGATTTGGCAAAGGGCTTCTTGGATACCCTGTACAAGGCGTGAGCGAGTTTTATATCCTTTGCAATTGAGTTTTGAATTGAAGAAAATCTGCTGTTATGGCATCATTGAGTTGACTATTGCTCGTATTCACACATTTCTATACATGTCATATACAGTACATTTACAATGACGCCCTAGGTGTGCTTGCTGGTGCAGGAGAGGCAGCAGGCAGCCTTGCCGCCGTCTGCTCAAGCGGCTCCTTTCTCCTCGGCCTCTTGAGATCTTCCTCTGTGATACCGTTCAAGCCAACCTTGGTAAGACCCATAACCGCGGGGTCACCCTTCTTCACAAACTCATACAGCCCGGGCAGCTTGTTTCCAGCCAGCCTAAATGCATCCCTGACGACCTGCTCGTGCAAATCACCCTGAATCTCAAAGATGATCTTGCTGACAGCAACCCTAGCAGTCCACCGATCAAAGCTTCCCTTTCCCTTGCCCATGCGCACGTCGTTTCCAGACGTGTACACACCAATGTTGGCAGCGATGCGCATGTACAGGCGGAACTTCATACCACGGAGGCGTTTCCTAATCGTCTCCTCAGCGATGCGGAGCTGGTGTGCGGAAATACGGCGGTCGTGGTCGCGCATCCGCAGCCCATAGTCACCCCATACAACGGTGGTGCCGCGCATGCTGCCGCCCGTGGGGACGCGACATCGGCCTTTGCGGGACTTGCGCGACTCTCCGGCTTTAGGGGCGAGGTACGAAGGGCGTGCGGGGGTCGAGGAGAAGAGGCGGATGGATGGCGCGGCGAATTGACACTTCGGTAGGCATGTCTTTTGCAGGACTGGATGTTGTTAACGGGGTAAGCGGGCTAGATGCGACTCTTCGTACATGTTGGCCGTGATGCAGATAGGTTCAGGGCACTGAATTGGGCCAGCAGACCCTGCGATATCCTGGGTGGCGGCATGGCGTTGTGGTGCTGGCTGGTCGTAGGTTCATCTGCCTTTGGCCGAACATTGAAGTTCTGGCGCCAAGATGTGGCTGATGAGGTAACTGTGGCTGCTGTGGCTTGAGCGGGGGCGGACGAGAACGACCCACCGAGCGTAAGTGCCTAATGACCGCGCGAAGTCGCGTCGTGCACGTTAGTTGCGTGTCGTCCATCAAACCACTCCATCACCACTTCCAACCATTGCCGGTGCGCGATTCTGTTTGTGAACGCGATATATTGCTGGTAGAGTAAATATATGTGATTTTCACCATCATAATGCCGGCCGACATTCGCAGCTTCTTTGGCGGCGGGCCCCCCAAGCCGAGCCAGGGTTCACAGAAAGATGAGCCTGCGCCCAAGAAGGCTGCGCCTAAGAAGAAGGGGCGCACGAGCAGGGTTGTAGAAGACTCGGACGACGATGACGAGGAAGATTTAAAGTGGGCATTCAATCACATTCTCTACCCAGCGTAACCTCAAAGCTGACCGTGTCCAGGCCAAAGAAAGCGACACCGAAAAAGCCAGCAGCGAAGAAGGTCAAGCGTGATCCAACGCCGGAGCCTGAACTCGAGGAGACGACAACATTTGCCTTCTTTGGCAGTTCAAATAAACCCAAGCGAACAGATCCTGTCAAGAAGGCAGCCGCCGAGACACCGAAAGCCACACCGAAAAAGACGGCTGCAAAGGCGAACGGAAAGACAAGCAAGACTGCCGCGCCAGCGTCCAACGTCAAATCGTCTACGCGCGCGAAGAAGCCAGTCACATCCTACGCTGAGCGGGACGATGAGGACGAGTTTCCAGACGGTGACTTGGACAATGCGGATGATATCTTCGAGGACAACATCAAGGGAAAAGCAAAGGATGACTACAAGGAGGAGTCTGGAAGTGAGGATGATGTGCCTGTAAAGCTGCCACACCGTGGGACACCAAAGGCTCCCGCGAAACAACAAAAGACGATCAAAGACGAAGACGACTTTGACCCAGAGGACGAAGACGTCGACATGAAGGATCTCGACGGAGATGATGACTTTGTTGAGCCAGATGAGGATGAACAAGCGCTCAAGAGTAAGCCCAAGAGGACCACAGCTGCAACCAAAAAGCGCAAATCACCGGAGCCGGACGATGACGACGACGACGACGAAGAGGAGGAGGAGAAGCCGAAGAAGCAAAAGGCGAAGAAATCCACCCCGGCGAAATCACCAGCAAAGAAGAAGGCGAAAAAGGAAGAGGTCGAAGACAGTGCGGACATCCAGGCCATCTATGACAGCATACCTACCGTGCGTGCTCCAACACCTCCAGCCAAAGACCCGGATGCGAAATTCAATTGGCAGGCGAATGCGGGGCGCGGTGATGCGGCGCCTGCTCAAGGCTCGTCCGGAGACATGCCACAGGGCTCAGATACATGTCTCGCTGGTCTCACTTTTGTCTTCACGGGTGTGCTGCAGAGGTGGGGTCGAACCGAGGGTCAAGAGTTGATCAAGCGCCATGGCGGCAAAGTGACTGGCGCTCCCAGCAAGAAGACCAACTACGTCGTACTGGGCACAGATGCGGGTCCCAGCAAATTGCAAAAGATCCGCGACATGGACATCAAGACCATCGATGAAGATGGCCTGACACAGCTCATTGAGAAGTTGACAGCAGCTGGTAACAAAGGCGACAGCAAGGCGCAGGCAGCGTACGCCGAGAAGCAACTCAAGGAGCAAAAACAGATCGAGAAGCAAGCTGCCGAACTCGAGCAGGAGGAGAAGAGGCGCCAGAAAGAGCTGGATGCGGCAGCTGCAGCGGCTGGAAAGAAGACGGCAGCTGGAGTTGCCGCTGCTGCTCAGAGCGCAGGCCCTGCGGTCGACTCTCGACTGTGGACTACCAAGTACGCGCCAACTTCGCTTGCTCAAATATGTGGAAACAAGGCAACGGTTGAGAAAATACAGCGATGGTTACAAGCTTTCCCAAAAAACCTCAAGACTGGATTCAAGCTTGCCGGCAAAGATGGCAGCGGCGTGTTTCGCGCCATTATTCTTCACGGCCCACCTGGTATTGGCAAGACTACTGCTGCACATCTTGTCGCGAAACTCGAAGGCTACGACATTGTTGAGAGGAACGCTAGTGATACCCGAAGTAAGAAGCTCATCGAAGACGGCCTGCGCGGAGTCCTCAGTACCAACTCCCTGCATGGTTACTTTGCTGGAGATGGGAAGAAGGTTGAGGGCTCCAAAAAGAAGCTCGTCTTGATCATGGACGAAGTCGATGGAATGTCTGCCGGTGACCGCGGCGGTGTTGGTGCGCTCGCAGCCGTCTGCAAGAAGACGGAGGTCCCCATGATTCTCATCTGCAATGATCGAAAATTGCCCAAGATGAAGCCGTTCGACTATGTGACTTTCGACCTTCCTTTCCGACGACCCACCGTTGATCAAGTACGATCACGCATCATGACGATTGCGTTCCGAGAAGGCCTAAAGATGCCTGCACCAGTTATCAATGCTCTTATCGAAGGCAGTCATTCAGACATTCGTCAAGTCGTAAACATGATTTCCACTGCGAAAATCGACCAAGAAGCGATGGACTTTGACAAGGGCAAGACCATGTCTAAGAACTGGGAGAAGCATGTCATCTTGAAGCCATGGGATATCACACAGAAGATTCTAGGCAGCGGCATGTTCGCTGCGAGCAGCAAGGCCACCCTCAACGAGAAGATCGAACTTTATTTCAACGACCACGAGTTCAGTCCGTTGATGCTCCAGGAGAACTACCTCGGCACGAATCCTATGCAATCTCTGAGTTATTCTGGCAAGGAGAAGAACCTAAAGAATCTCGAGTTGGCGTCGCTGGCAGCGGACAGTATTAGTGATGGTGATCTAGTTGACCGGATGATCCACGGCTCTCAGCAACAGTGGAGTCTGATGCCTACACATGCCGTCTTCAGTTTTGTACGACCCGCAAGCTTCGTCGCAGGTAGTACAGCCGGAAACCAGACACGCTTCACCTCATGGCTGGGTAAGAACAGCAGCACCAATAAGCTCAGCCGAATGATCAAGGAAATCCAAGCCCACATGCGGTTGCGATCCTCGGGTGACCGACACGAAGTTCGCCAGCAGTATCTCCCGCTGCTCTGGGAAAACCTGGTACAAAAGCTGCAGAAAGAGGGCAAGGAGGCTGTTCCCGAGATTATTGAGTTGATGGACAGCTACTACCTCACTAAGGACGATTTTGATGCGATTATGGAACTTGGCGTCGGGTCCATGGACCAGGAGAAGGTCAAGATCGACACGCAAGCCAAGGCGACTTTTACACGACTGTAAGTCAACCCATGAATTCTATAAAAAAGTAAAGCGCATTGCTAACAAACAACCCTCAGCTACAACCAACAATCCCACCCCCTGCCCTTTATGAAAGCCTCATCCGTCGCAGCGCCGAAGAAACAAGCAAAAGAGAAACCGGACCTGGAAGAAGCCATTGAAGAGTCCGACGACGGCGAGGTCATCGAGGAAGTCAAGGACGAGGAAGAAGATGTGGATTTGTCCAAGGACAAATATGTCAAACAGCCGAAGAAAAAGGCGGCGCCTAAGAAGGGGGCTGCGGCCGCAAAGAAGGGCGCGAAGAAGAAGGCGGATGATGGGGATAGTGAGGACGAGGAGGATGTTAAACCTAAGGGGAAGGGAAAGGCGAAGGCGGCGCCGAAGGGGAAGAAGAAATAGATGCAGTCATTGAGAGCGTATAATACCTTGGGATGGAGGGGGGAGGTGTGTGTACTACTGGTTGGCGGTGTATCTTAGCGGGCGTACACATCAGGCATGTAAGTTGCAATTCTACAATACTTTTCTACATCAAGAAGACGACGTGGTGCCATTCTGTGAATACGTGGACACTAGATGATAGCCAACATTCATCTTGCATGAGAATGGACTTGACGTGCCAAGCTGAATAGCATCGCGATGACATAACATCGGACAACGATCGTGCAATCATTCTCTCCCGTGCAACAGTCCAATATTTGTGGTCATCAGCATAGCAAGCAAAAGAAGAGTAAATAGCGGCACGACATGCTGACGACAGGACTCCTCGCGTAAGCCCTAGCCTCCCCCGCACCCAGCACGATCAAGCTTTGTCCCTCCACTTTACGCCACCGAGTATTCACTCAGCGCAGAACGGCTACTTCCCGGCCTTGGTTTCTCCATACCCACTGTTTGTCCCCGTTCCTACTCCTGCTTATTTTTTTTCTGCCTACGATCGTCTCACCCAGTTGCTATACCCCGCACCGTTATTTTTCCCTTCTTCGCACAGTCAGGGGTGTTTGTCGGAGATAAGGCGGGTGGCCGACGAAGGGTTTGGACTTTGCGTGCGTCATTGGTCGTGGAATCGTGCCATTTTACGCTTGCAAGTCGAGGACGATCTCGCCAGGCTCCACTTCTCACCATGGAAAGCAATCTTTCCGCCGCCCGAGCATCGCGCCGCTACCTCGACGACCGCCTTCGCAACGACTGGGAATACCCAGACGTGCCCGCACCGTGGTCGGCCTCCGATGAAGAAGTGCGCAATGCCGCCGACTTTCGCGAGCGCTACTACGGCGAGTCTGAGTCTGGCGACTCGGACAATGAAGACGAAGGGGCTGGCGCCTACAAGTTCGACAGCCCCGAGAGCATCGGTGACGCCGTTGCGCATACCCGTGAAGCGCGCAGAAGGCGGCGCAGGGAACGGCTAGAGCGCGAGATGAAGGAAAACGAAGGCCTGCGCATCTGGGTCGAGCGACGGGATGTCTGGACGGGCGCTGCCAGCATCAAGAAATATGGCACCAACCGACAGCGACAGGCGAACCGACCGTCGTCTGCAGCGGGCTATTCGTCCGAGGAACACGCCATCACGCCCACGGGTTCCGAATCACAGTCAATCACGAGCGCAACACCAGACACGTCTGATCTCGTCCCAGTCGCACCGCGTCTTCTAGACCAGAACCCCATCCGCGAGTCCATCACCCCCAAAGCATACCCAGATATCTACCAGAAGATTGTCATGTCGTCGCGCACCCCCTCGGTCCCCATCAACCTCGCAGACATGACGAAGGCATTGGTCCAGGGCTGGAAGGACAGCGATGAATGGCCGCCCAGAGTCGCAGCGGTGGACCCACTTGCTGGTAAGAAACGCATCATCACTGGGGCCACATCCAATGCGCACCACGGAGGTTTCATTGCAAGACATCCCCACCTCGAGAAGAGCGTAGACGGCATGAAGCGGATCCTACATCTCAACGGGCACCATGAAAACGAACACGACCATGCGCAAGATGGGAAAGAGGGTTGAAATTTGGTGCCTACTGACTCAGCGTCCGTGTCTCACAGCGCTGATGAATGTACTACCCAGAGAAACCTCTTCTTCGCGCTTACCGCGACAAGAATCATGACATGCTTTCGCCCGTCGACCGCATGAACCTGCCTGATACTCCAGCGTCACATGCGCCTCCTTCCTCCGTGCGACGAGCCTACCTTTGGTCCACAGGCTAGGCGTCATATTGCAAAGCAACCAGCCGGCCTTGGCACTTGTGTTTCCCCAGCTTGGCGACTTTGATGCAAAGGCCTGCGTGGTCTAGGAAGTGGAAATAGGCCGATTTCAACATATTGGGAGCGTGGCCGGTATACCCAGGACGTCTAGTACAGTTTTTTTGTGTGCAGATCTCTGCCGGAAGGGCTGTGGAGCCTTACGAAAGCGGAATACAACCCCTCAAGATAATGCAAACAATATACGCTTAGTTGACATTACCATTTGTCGATCCACCTTCCTTGAGCGTCAGTAGCATCAACAACACGGTCACTGTCCGGGGCATAATATGTCCTTGTAAATTCGGCCGGTAGCGCGATGTCGGGCTGTCGGCCGTTGAAGCGACGCGAGAGTAGTCCTTTTCATACTTTGTGTGGGGCTGTCCGCGCGATGCTGAGTGGATGAAGCCCTGGACTGTCACGAAAACCTAATGCAGATGCCTTGCAATGCTCCATCTAAATCGCCCCGTCGGTCTGTTCGGGTCCCGACTCGATACCCAGCGGGATGAGACAGCCGTCAAAGTACGTAACCGCCATACAAAGGCGAGGGACGATCTTGCGAGAGACGGCTATGTACCCACGTCGTAGGATAAATATTCAATAGGGTCTCTTCCGACATCCTCATCCAACCCTTGTACAACACAACGATTCGCGCTTTTTTTCCCTTACCCCATACTCTTTCAACATGCCAGGCGCCATTGACACACCACAGATCAACGGCGGTGCACCCGCTCGCCGTGGGATCTACCACCTCACCTACCCACGCTCGGCGTCCAACCTCTTCCAAAACATGATGTCCAAGCAGCCTGGGTTCCAAAATTCGGGGTACAAGCTCTTTGACGCTGGCTTCGCGACTATGACGCAACTCGAGAGGGGCCCTCTGAGCGAATGGCCCGAGGCGGATCGCAAGGCGTTGTACGAATCGTTCGAGACAGCGTGGGGCAAGATGCAAGACGAGATGGACGATGCGCGGAAGAATGTAAGTTGATTTTTTCATCAGTCGAGCCAAAACGCAGTAAGTAGAAGAAAGACATGAAGTCGGATGTGGGTCTGCCGGAGTTATATGCACAGCCCTCTGTGCTCTCTGTTGCGATCCCGCATCCAGATGGCGTGCTCGGCACGGATCGAGCCGCTACGCTCCTCCTCCACATCCCGCCGACTCGAGCTTACTTTTTTTGTACGAAAACAGGGCAAACAAGTCTTCGTCAAAGAACACGCCCCCTTCCTCTGGGCCCCGGACCGTTTCTTCAGTGCCCTCTATCCCAGCGACAGCGACAAGCTCCCCGCGCTCTTCGTCCACGAGCGCGGCACCACCCCGGACAAAGTCCACACCAACCCGACCTCCCTCCCAGACACCTTTCTCCTAAAGTTCCAACCCATCTTCCAAATCCGGCACCCCATCTTGATGTTCCCTTCGCTCATCCGCGCCCAAAAAGATGTCAATATCGTCGACAACACGCTCGGCCCCTTTGCCGATATCATGCTTCGCCTCAAGTACACCCGCGAGTTGTACGACTGGTACACCACCCACGGCGCACCCGCGGGAATCGTGCCCCGCATCATCGACGCAGACGATATCATGAATAGTCCCGAGACTGTGCGTTTGCTGTGCTCGCAAACCGGTCTGGATCCGGATTCCGTGGCGTATGAATGGGAATCCCGACAGGAGGCCGATCCCCTCAGGGCACGCTTTTTGTCCACGATTTCGGCGAGCAAGGGGATTATCCCTGGTTTGGCGGCGAAGGGGAAGAGTGTGGAGACAGAGAGGAAGAAGTGGATCGAAGAGTTTGGGGAAAAAGATGGGAGGGAGCTTGCACGGTTTGTGGATGATGCGATGCCGGATTATGAGTATTTGTTTGCGAAGAGGACGGTTGTGGGGGGTGCGGGTGTTGAGCCGTAGGGGTGTGTGTGGAGGAGACTTTTTAACCTCGATCTGGGGTGTTGTTCCCCGGTGCGGAGGATAAGTTTTTCTTCTTCTTCTTCTTCTTCTTCTTTTTTACCTTTGTTTTTCTGTCTGGCAAGGAACTTATAGAGGGCCTTTATCTTTTTTTGATCTCAATAGGAATGAAAATTACGACAGTCAAGACGATGGCCATGCATTTCGGACTTGTGGACTTGTTCAACGAGGGGCATCACTAGAGACTTTATGGATGAACTGCTCGATAGCAATGTTGTGGCCGCCGTCGTTTTCGATGACAAGAGGTCGAGGTGGTTCCATTTCCATGTCAAACCAGCACTCCCGGTACTGGATCATATGAAAATGACGCGCATTCGGGAGCGGGGGAACAGGTTCACGGGTTCTTGGGCGAGATTTCTACTAGCTTCGGCAAGGTCTATAACCTAAGGTAAGACAAAAACACAGGGTTGACTTCACAAAACGAGCCGTGTTCTCATGTACTAAGTTTGCATGTATTAAATATTATAATACTTCTAGTCAAGACCTAAGCCGCCTGCGTCGCTGCAAGTGTCGTCGTCGAAGCAACTACCCTCATCACAGGCGCCAAGGACAGCAACGCATCCCTCGCAGTCAGAGCATTAGCCTGAGCATTGCACTTTCCATACGCCGTCTGACACCCACCATCACAGTGCCCAGACGAACCACATCATCCACAAGTTGAGCCTGAAGCACAATGATTAGCTAAAATTCTTTCCAGATGATTGACGTAGGAACGAGTGAGGAGACGAGGAATGCGTACAGCAGTCACCAAAACCACTTCCAGGACAGATGAACCCGTCGTTGCTGTCGACTTTGCCGCAAGAGCCGTCGGGTGAGATCTTCGTTGACGCGCTGCACAAGCCGAAGTCTAACTGGCAACCAGCTTCGCAGTGACTTTCGTCACCGCAACATCCACATCATGAGCAGCTGAAGATATGATAGAAGATTTAGCTGCGAAGATCAAGATGCGTGAAGGGTGCGGTAGTTTTGTACGTGTACGTGAGGGTATGTGAATGAGAAAGAAACGACTTACCAGTCTCCGAAGTGACTTTCTGGGCAGTGATATTGTGTCACGGTTTGGGGTCTCTACTGCTCCTCCTCTTCACCTCCTCGCGGCTACTCACCTTAGCGAGCTATGCCTATCTGGGACTAGCACTGTTTGCTGTCACCAACCTACATATTCTGTTTGTAGCCTCACACAATACAACCTCAGTTCAATCCTTCAATTCTTCCTGCACTCTATCCTTGACATATTGTCACGGTCTGGGGTCTCTACTGCTCCTGCTCTTCACCTCCTCGCGACTACTCACCTTAGCGAGCTACGCCTATCTAGGCTAGCCTTGTTGACGGTCACTCACCTACATAAACTTTCCATAGCATCTGCAATACAACCTCAGTTCAATCCTTCAATTCTTCCCGCATGCAATCCCTAACACAATTTTATCGAACTCCCAGTAGCACTCGAGAAAACCGGGATTTATGTCAATGATCTTAGAGCCAAATAGCGAGATAATGGCGCTCTCGGCTATTGTGGTCTTGGAGAGCTCAAACAGCCCGACCGTGGCCCACTCCGTCGTCGCTTACTTGTCGAGCCGTTGCGAGAACCACATCCGGAACGACTCAGCCAGGGCATCAGAGTACTTTTGCTTCGTGAGATACTCCGCATAGAAACGGTCATGCCCAAGCCAGAATCGTTGGTCTTCAGGGGTGGTCTCTATTCCTAGAGCCAGAGTCTTCAACCTTCCAGATGTGTCACTGGCAAACTTGTGGACCTCGTCTCTAGTCATTCCTCAGTGCTTGTCCATCAAGACCAGCTGGAGAAAGTTGCCATCCAGTACTTTGGGCGAGCCGAAGACCTTCTATACATTCTTCGATCCTATCACGATGGACGCGGGCCTCAGGCCGATTTGAAATCCGATAATGTTGCTCTTTGTCGCCTCTAAAGTCTCGCTACAAAGCCGTCTTAGTTATCAGATATGATAGCCCAGACAGGAAAGGGCATCTTACGTTACCCGGCCTAAAAACCTGCCAGCGTCAGTCAAGTACTGGATCGTACTTAAAACATAAGGTAGGGTGTCATTGAGGCGAGGGGGGCGCTTTGTTTTTGGCGGCTGGCAGATAAACGCCAGGAACTCAACAAATACCCCAATGACGAAAGGGACTCTCGCATTACCAGTAGAGAAGCCAGCAACTAACTGGATGGAAATCATTACAGCGCATTCGAGGAGGACAAGGGGCAGGGCCAAGATCGGTGATTTCCACTACTCAGGCTGGAGTTTTCACTCAAGCCGGCATTTCAGTCAGCGTGGCCAGCGCTGCGTATTGCTGTGAGATGCTACTACTGCCCAAGGCTTATATAAGCCTCTTGACGTTGGCTGCTTCTCGCCATTGAAGCGCGCGTATAGCCGTGAAGTTGAGAGCCTAATCCGCCACCACATCAATCACATCACCAAGCTTGAGTTTCTGCCAGCCTTCAAGGCAGCGTTTGATCAAGCGTTCACGCCAGCCAGTATCTGCTCAGCTTTCCGCGGCGCAGGCCTTGTTCCTCTCTAACCAGACGCTATCCTATCAAAGCTAGACGTGCAGCTGCGTACACCTCCTCCAGCTGCTCTTCTAGAGGCTCTCTAGGAGGCTCGTACGCCAAGCAACTTACGTGAGCTTAAGGCTCAATTAACGTTAATACGTAATTGCGTGCGATAGCATAAGAGCTTATTACTAGCTTTAATTATTAAGGCGATTAACTAGCTTAGAAAGGGGGCTAAAGTAATAAAACTCTTAGCTAAGCTAGTACGCGATTAGATTACTAGCCTTAAGAAAGCTAATAAGATAGCGTTAACGCGTAAGTAGCGTAAGAAAAAGTAACTCTAGAAGCGTAGGGTTTTGACAAAGGGAGCTAGAGAGGATGTACTCGCTCACAAGGAGGTTGACTAGCAGAGAGAGCGTGAACAGCGTCAAGGTGGAGAGCGATCAGGCCTTAGCCGCCAGGCTCTTGCGCGCTGCACTAGGTTCAGAGAGACTAGGCATAACTCACGTACGTGCAAAAAGGATACTGTGGATACTACTTAATCTACTCTATTAATATCTTTATATAATTTTAAAAGGTGGTTAAGTTGCATGCTTCAAGGGTGATTAAAGTTGGTGGGGTGGGCGACTCGCTTGCGTGGGCGATGTTGAAGTGGAAAAGTTGATGTAAGAGTTGTTCTTATTCTAGAGTGAGATGCAGCGTTAAGTACTCTGTTTACTAGCCACCTGCTCCTTCCATAACTGAGGTCATTGCAGCTGTCGCTGCGTCTGATTGCCTAGACAGCACCTGCTCTCGATAGGCGACTCGCTTGCCACATACGTTATGGGAATTAGGTCGTTATGCATTTCGATTTTCTTAGTATGAAATTGCAAAGATAGTTGGATAATATAAACCTAGTTAGGTTTAATCTTGAAAAGAAACATGGAATGACACACAAGCCACTATGTTATCCTCTAGAGCTCCGACAGCAAAAATCCATTGTTCTGCAGGGTCTGGAACACCTGCTCTGCATCGTACATCTGCAAGACTTTCACTAGACTGGCTAGGTTCTCGGAATCATACGAAACGAGAGGATTATGGTCTCGCGAAGCGTCGTTCATGAACTCAAACGGCAGATACACACCAAGCTCTTGTCCACGCTTCTTCCATTGCTCGGTGAAGCTGATTGATACCGAGCGCACGAGGCCATCGTCCACTTCGTTTTCTTAGTCTATTAGGGTTTTCTACCCTATAATCGTTAGCTTCTTATTAATAGATTGATTTCTTATTATTAAGCGCATAGGAATACTAACATTGCTAGTTTGCTGCCTCGATGCCCAAGGGATTTCCACCCTTATTAATCCCTTGCTAAATTAGATTCGCGCCAACGTGTTGGATGGCGAAAGTCTAGCTCGCGCCTGTCTGATTGTGCAAAGCCACAGCATTTTCTCTCCAGAATGTGTACATTTCCTTAGTGAATTCTGTATTGATGCGCGAGCTGGCACCTCTGTAGTCAGGACTGAATGGACAATAGTTAGTGAAGAAATATTGAGCTCTATCCGCAAGACTGATGCTTACCGGGCAGTAGAGTTAGGATATGGTGCACTCAAAATGTTGTACACGTTAGAGAGCGTGGTATTGATGGCAGAAACGACGACCTGAAGAGGTTCGAGATCGTCGAAAGAAGCAAAGGCAAATGGCGAACTTGTAGGCTCGGAGTAAACTAAGCTGAGAGTGATATAATCCAGGCTGATGTCGGAAGCCACGCTCGATTTCGTGTCAGATGTGTCAGCCACAGTGTGGGCCTTAGGGTATATGACCCAGGTTCTATCCAGACTTGCTATCAGTCAGGTAACTCAATTAGAACTAACTGAACTGACTGCTAAGACTTAGTTTAGTTAGTTAGTTATTAAGGCTACTAGATATTAGTTTAGTTAGTTTAAGAATTCTCTAGACTAACTAGGCTGGCGAATGGGTTGGGGCAACCGCGGGCTAGGTTAGGGTTGGGTTATGGGCTGCAGGGACTAGAGTCGGGGTTAGATTAGGGGTACACCGGCCCGGGTTAGGGTTGGGGTAGGGCCACTCTAGCACGGGGCTAGGCCTAGTTAGAGTTAGGTTATCTTATTCTACTCTAAAAAAGTCGCTTATATAGAGCTTCTATATTATTATAGTTATTTATTATAACTTTTATATATATAGCTTTATTATAATGTGTAGATAGCGTAGCTATCTAAATTTATAGTTATTTTTAACTAATTTAACTCTAATCTCTACTATAGTCTAGCCTATATTTAGCTCTATTTAAGGCTAACTTAACTTTACTTTTATACTATTACTAATTACCTTAGGTTAGTATTAGGTTAGGTTAGGGCCGCTACTAAGACGACCTAACTCTAACCTAACCTAGACCCATTTGCTAGTCTAAATAATAGAACAACTAGTTAATAATTCAAGTAAGAGATATAACTATAGTAGGGTGACAAAAAGAAAGAGTAATAAAAGAAGTAGCTTTTTTTAAAGCTCTATATCTAGATAACTAGACTAACTATAACTAAGATTTTTAGTATTTTAGAAAGCTAAGAACATCTTCGTTCAGTAAGTATCTCTAAGTAGCTGCTTAGTAAGCTCTAACTAGCGTATTCTTAGCAGTGTTAGAGTATACTTGAAAGCTTTCTTCTTTTATAGCTACAACGTTTTGTTTAGAGTATTGATTTTAATTAAAATCTAACAGATTGTTATATAGATAGAGTTCTATGATACGTCTTAATTTAGAGCTATTCCACCTATTCCTATAGTAGTTAGATTAAAAAGTTATTTTTTAAGCTTTTAGTATATTAAACTAGCTAGATCTAATAACTAGTACTTAGTATACCAGCCTTTAGCTGCTTTAACTGCCTTATAACGTCGAGGTAAAGACCTAATATAGTTGTCTATTGCTTCTTAGGGTATTTGCTCCCACTCTTCTAAAATTACTTTTTTAAATAGATTTACTACTTTTATACTAGCACCTAGGCCTAAAGAGGCACTAGGCCTTCTATGAAGGTCCGTCCTTAGAGGGTCCTAGAGTTAGTTCTTAGGAATAAGCTAGGCGCGTGATAGACGAGATAAGTTAAGTATAATATAAAGATTAATAAATAACTTAAGAGTTTAAGAATTAAATACTAATTCTTAGATTTTAAAGTTAAATATAGTAATTATATAAGTATACTATCTAATAGCTATATACTTAAGAAATATAACTTAATATTCTATATATTCTATAAAGTTCTATATATCTTATATATAATACTTTATAAGATATTATAGAATATTATAGAATATTATAGAATATATATAACTTATTCTATAGTAGCTTTCTACTAAGACTATAGAATTATATAAGTTATAAGGTAATACTACCTATTAGTTCTTAAAGATTAGCTATCTACTTAACTTATATAAAGTAATTTCTTTATTACTTCTATATATAGGTTACTATACTCTATCTTCTTAGGTTCGTAATACTATCTCTTTCTTCTCTATTTTATATCTTTATAAACTAACCTTATAGTTTCTTATACAGTAGGGTGACAAAATAAAAACAACCTTAAAAAAGTAACCTTTTTTAAAGCTATATATCTAGACAAGTAGACTAGCTATAGTTCAGATCTTTGGTGTTTTAGAAAGCTTAGAACTTCTTCTTTAGGTTAATGTCTCTAAACAGTTGCTTAGTAAGCTCTTACTAGCGTAACCTTAGTAGTGTTAGAGTCTACTAAAAAGCTCTCTCGTTTCTAAGCTACAACTTTTTGTTTACAGTATCGATTTTGCTAAAAATCCAATGTGCTATTATATACGTTTAGTTATATAATATACCTTCATTAAAAGATTTTCTGTTTGTTTCTGCAGTAGTTAGATAAAAAA
>QXCR01000149.1:0-86140 GCA_004380135.1 Stemphylium vesicarium | reverse complement strand
CCAACTCTGCAATCAGGAGCTTAGGCACAAACTTGATATCGAATGGATGATACTTTTGTTTCGCAGTGGTCAGATATCATACCTAGGGTCTCTTCCATAACCATGTGGGGCGCTTACTTAAGTAATAGGCCCCTCGCCTTAAGCGTGTAAGTCCCGAAGTAACCCTAATCAGAGTTGTCTTTATGCAGGCTTGTGTGAGTAAAATTCCTTGTGATGATAAAGCGCAACAGTTCCAAAGTGTCAATCGGAGCGTGTATGAGACTTCATAATTATGACTATGCAATACCTCACTCGCTTCACTCTTGATCAAACTCATGCGCCCCAGGATTCGCCATTTTCGCCTTACACAATGCACAAATGCCGCGTAGCGTCGCATTGCTAGCGCATCAAGGGCGGACGATCTGGATTGCAATATGAGTCCTCGAACGGCTTTCCTACAAGTGTCGGCATGATCGAGACAAGGAAACTGTAAATGCCGATTCGAATAGGTCAGGCAGCCCAGCGCCTCTGTGTGACAGAAGCGTGTTTCGACGCATATGGATGCCTTGGGAATATTTCAATGCGAGGCTGGCTGCCGCAGATTCAAGAGCCTGATCGAATACTAGGCGGAGATCGAAGGGACTATAGCTGTTCTCGCTCCGATTCGCTATGTGGTACTACGACCTTGTTCAGGCGTCCCGGCGTGCTTTTGCGCCTGATATTCCTGGCGGAGAGAAGATGGATCGCAGCTCGACGAATACAGTGGCGCCTGCGCCAAGAAAGCAGCCCGACAGCGACAGTGGAGACGACTACAGAGATATTTCAGAGGAACCTAGCTGAACCACACGGAGGCGGACGTACTGCTACTCATACTCATGCACGTCGGTGTAACTTCCAGGCGGCCATTACGGACGATGGCGTTCTGCTAGCGCGTGTCTCGCCCGTAGCGCCCTCGCACCGATGACGTTGGATCCTTCACCCTCGCTAAACGGCACTGGAACGCTGGTGACATTGTGCCGACTATTGTCCACGTACCTCATATTCTGTTTGATGAATGCAGGTTAGAAATGTGTGTGATAAGTTATATAAACGCGATGGCATGGTGGTGGATGCCGCCCATCACCAGCATCAGCATCTCTGCAAGCACGTCGCAAGCCAGAACCCCCCCACTCTCGAATATTTGAACGCCTTATCTACCCAAGATGATTAATGTCCAATTCAATCCAGAAAGGGACATTCAAGACCAGTCGGGCCGTGTCTTCTTCGTCACTGGTGGTAAGTGGTCTTCTTCTCGTCTTGGTTAAACAGCTCACTAACTGCTTTCTCAGGTACTACCGAGTTAGGAGCATCATTCATCTCTTTCCTTGCTTCGCACAACCCAGCACACGTCTTCTTCAGCGGTCGAAATCAGGACCGTGCTGATGAGTTGATTTCCAAGCTCTCACAATCGGCGCCTTCCACCAAGGTGACCTTCATTCGATGTGACCTTGCAGATTTGGCTTCCGTCCAATCCGCCGCCAAGCAGTTTCTATCATTGTCCAGTCGCCTGGATGTTCTAATGTGCAATGCCGGTATCATGGCCACGCCAGCAGAGCTAAGCAAGAACGGTTACGAGCTGCAATTCGCTACAAATCACCTAAGCCATGCGCTACTCATCAAGTTGCTCATGCCAGTCTTGGAAGAGACTGCAGCGCAGCCTGATTCAGATGTCCGCATCGTCAATCTCGCCTCTGTGGCCTACAAGACTTCGACGCCGTCTTCTGGAATCGAGTTCTTCAAGCTCAAGACCAGAGGTGCAAGCTACGGCGCATTCTACAACCCAACCAAATGGGTGTGTTATGCGCAGTCCAAGCTTGCTAATCTTTTGTATCCTGTGGAGCTGGCCACTCCACTCACCACCCGAGTGTCACGTCGGTCGCTGTACACCCGGGCTTTATCAAAACTGACCTCCATGCAAATACAAACTTCATGGATCGCCAGGTCGTGAACATGCTTTCGGGTGGCAATTGGTTGGACTCGACGAAGGAGACATACAACCAGACTTGGGCGGCCACTACGAAGAAAGAGAACCTGGTCAACGGGGCTTACTACGAGCCTGTTGGAGTGAAGACGACGCCGGTTACGAGGCAGGGTCAGGACCGGGGGCTGGCGAAAGAATTATGGCATTGGACTGAGCGGGAGTTGAAGGCCTGGGCCTAGATATCTGGATTCGTCGCTCGACATGCCGCCCTGTCAGGGTGTGAAGGCTGTGGGAAACTGGCAGTCGATGTATGTATTGTTCGTGGATTCATAGACCGGCGCTCGGTAATAGATCTCTTCTTTTCTGTTCATGTCAGCTCTGATGCCTTGTTTAACAGCCACCGTTATTTCTCCCTGCCAGATAGAGTAGGAACCTGCTTCGGCAGCGTGTCGAAATCTAGCACCGAAGGATTTTGGAGCTGATCAACGCGGCATCACGACCCCACGCTCCGGCTATCGCCTACGGATAATTATCCGTAAGGCAACCGACAATGGTATATATCAATGTGGTCTCCGCGCTATAAATGATGATTGTGTTGAATCTCGCAGTAACTACCCTGAGGGCAGTTGTCGGGTCGCTGATCCAGCGTACATCGTACCTTACTCCATAGAAACCTCCTACCTCCCAATTTTCAGACAGATCGACGACGCATACGATTACATCCAGGTATTTGGTAAACCGTTATACTCCACAACCCCATGGGGTGTATTTTGCGCTTCGTTGGGTGATCATCGCTGTCATTGTCGCCCCTTCACTCTGGACGCGGCCGTAAAGACCGCCTGACACGAGGAACATCCCGACTTTTTCCCTCCACCACGTGGTTCGCACGGTATCCGATCCCGTAGTATGAGAGCGGATCTTGCACCGCTGCAGATTTGCCGCCCGAATGACAGTCGGCCATTCCTCGACTCCAGGTTTCACGCCCTCATTGGTACCACTTACCGATAAACGGACCCGGCATACCCCGTGGGAATCCCAAGAACCACCTGAAAAGTTGGTGCTATGGGTGTGAGCCAAGATGATGGAGATCCAGCGGACTAGCTTGGCCATGGCGTGATTGGCTCATCCTTCGGTGGAAGAATACCTAGCCCGATTTCCTCAACAACGGCCTCGAGACGAACCCACACACTAACCCACATTTACCGGCGCTTGACCTCTAAACACACGATACAAACTGCAGCGCGGCTGATAAACCACGCACTGCCAGGACGCTTAACTCCCCATCCGTGCGACAAGCCCAATTCATGTCCTGACTACCCCGCAATGCGACCAGCTCAAGATCTTGGGGTTGATCTCGGCCTGCTTGGCCTAGAACCAAGTGGAGCGCTGAGCTGATTTTATGCTACTACACCACTCGACGTCGCGCAACACCAAGGATCTGTGGCTTGCCAAATTACTTGTTCCTTCGACAAGACAACGGGATGTCCAGGGTCGTTTCTGGGCTATTGACCGGGGCCAGTCACGAGGACTGCATGAAAGAAGCAACAGTGGAATCTAGTCATGGAGGCTCTTGGTATGGCACGGGTTACCTTCCTGAGACAAAATCAGCACTTTTCCGCGACGTCAGTCAAGAGGAATGACAAGAGAGGGATTCGTGACACGACCCGTCAACGCTCAGAGAATGGATACATCACCGGGATCAAGCTATTTGTTTGCGTATCGAACAGCCACTTATGCGCCTTTCACGATATCGCACACTGATAGTGCGCGAGCACCACTGCGCTGAATACGAAGCCTCCGACGATAGAGCTTCGCTGAACTATCCCGACTGTATTCATTGGATGTAGTGTGGCGACTAGCAACGCCGAGCTTCTAGGGGGGAGCTTCCTCTGGGCCATCGCCAGCACAATGGCTTGTCGCTATCCAGGTTTGAGTTCGGTGCCCAGCTTCCAAGGCTGAAAATCGGGCGTATTTGCCTTCGGAGACCCCGCACCCCCGTCTTGACCATGCGTGCAGCCTCAGGTTTGCTCCAAGGCGGCCGGAAGAAGTGCGCTTAGTTGGCTTGGAGAGCATGCATGCGCGGAGGTACTTTGATAATGTCGTGTCTTTTCGGAAGAGGGTGGCCAAAGATAGTCCTAGGCAGGCATGGATCCACAACACCATACAGAGAGACAGACTAGGTGTATAAGAGACCGAATCCACGTCCCCGGATTGTCGTTTCCCCAGATCATCCAGCCCGGTCTCTGGTGATCCAACAGCACATTGTACTCATCTGCTTTGGCCCAGGTCTTTACATTTTTACACGTTTTCCATCTTGCATTCTCCAGAGTACATCGCCATCAATCGCCATCATGCAGGATTCCAAGAAGGGCGAGGTTGTCATGCTAGAGCAGACACAGACCAGGGATGAGGAGCTCATGAAGCCCATCCCTATGGTCGGCAAGGTCGACTACTCAGGAGCCCACGAGAAGACAGACCCGCGAGAAATTGCGCTCGTGAAGAAGCTCGACCGATGGATCATGCCCATGTTGTGGTCCATGTACTGGCTCAATTACCTTGGTAAGACACTATACTTCGGGCATTCCCACCCGCGTGTACAAGCATTGTCTTGCTGACAATGCATAGATCGCAATGCCATTGCATTGGCACGCCTCGACGACCTAGAGGAAGATCTTAATCTCAGCAGCACGCAATACCAAACGTGTGTTAGCATCCTGTTCGTCGGCTATCTGCTCGGTCAGATCCCGAGTAACATGTTTTTGAACCGTACGAGGCCATCTCGCTACATGGGAAGCTGCATGGCTTTATGGGCTATCGTTTCTGCCCTCACAGCGTTGTCCAAGGACTTCACTGGTCTCCTCCTCACGCGCTTCTTCCTTGGTCTTACAGAGGCCCCATACTATCCCGGCGCTGTCTACCTCCTATCTACGTTCTACACTAGGAAAGAGGTCGCAACCCGTATCGCCATATTGTACACTGGTAACATCCTTGCTACCGCCTTCGCTGGCTTGATCGCTGCAGGTATCTTCCACGGTCTTGGAGATGTCGCTGGAATTAGGTAAGTCTCGACAAACGAAATGCTTATGAGACACACACTGACTCTTGCATCTCAATAGTGGCTGGCGTTGGCTTTTCATCCTCCAGGGTGCTGTCACTTTTGTCATCGCTATCGCTGGCTTCTTCCTCCTCCCGGATTTCCCAAGTAACACATGGTGGTTGACCCAAGAGGAACGAGATCTTGCCACTAACCGTATGGCAATGGATACTGTTGGGCACAAGGGCGAGACGTCCGTCTGGGCTGGTTTCCGACAGGCAGGAAAAGACCCCATGGTCTGGATCTTCGCTTTCATGGCGCACATGCACTTGGCAGGTAAGTTCTGGACGCACGATATACATATGAGATAGCATACTGACCTTGACGCGTAAAGCCAACGGCTTCAAGAACTTCTTCCCAACTGTTGTTGAGACTCTCGGGTTCAACCAGACCATCACGCTTGTTCTGACCTGCCCACCCTATCTCATTGCTGGTGCAGTCACCATTGCAGTCTCCTGGTCATCTGGAAAGTTCAACGAACGAACTTGGCACATCACCATCTCCAAGGCTGTTGCGACATTCGGTTTTGGACTGGCATGCGCTGAGATCGGTGTTGCAGGCCGCTATGTCGCCATGGTGATTTTCACCATCGGAACCTACGGTGTCAACTCGTTGATTTTGGGGTGGTGCGGATCGACCTGTGGACAAACTCCTGAGAAGAGGGCTGTCGCTATTGGTATTGTGACTACGGTCATGAACGCCTCGTTCATTTGGTATGTGCATGCAACTCTGCTTGTTGGATTCCTAGGAGCATACACTAACAACATGATCAGGACCCCTTACCTTTGGCCCAAGTCCGATGCCCCGCAATACGTCATCGCGTTGAGCTCCTCAGCCGCCTTCTCCGTCATGACCGCCGTGTTGGCATGGGCAGCAAAGGTTTGCTTCTTGCGCAAGAACAAGCAGCTCCGCGAGCGCGACAGCGAGACTCAGAACTTCTACGTGTACTAGAGAGGCTGGTTCTAGGTCGTGTCAGGTGAAGATGAGAGAAACCGGCCGCCAAAAGTGGCGCAGATGGAACGATCTATGAACGTGTTGTGCTAGGAGCGACAGTCATTTCTATCTACACATGCATGAATAATGAACAACATTGCCTCTGCAGCACATCACAAATTACACACCTGGTTTTATGAGCTGTAAGAAAGACTGCCCAAGTTTATATGCATGCGACAACATAACCAATGACGTAGTCACTAAGATATTGCGCAAGCTCATACCCAACGGAATCTCTCCCTCCCACAACTAAAGCTTTTCCCAAGAACCTCGAATCGCCCCAGCATCATGTGAAACGAATGGATCTTAAACATGTAAGCAGGCCGTGTTCTCGAACAGCTCCGTAGAATCGCGTATGCACATAAATGCCTCGACAGGCTCCAAGCCCCATCATCTCGTGTGGCCCTTCCCAATCTGGAATGCGCTAGTCCCAATGTGTGATCGCGAAGACATGCTGCCGGCACGCGACGATTAGGCAGACGCGTTTGCAAAGACGGCAATTCGGGAAATACGCCACGCGTGTAAGAACAAGGTAAGGTACCTTGTAAAGTGACGAATAAGATCAAAGCTATGAGTTTGTAAAGCGGGAGGGTGGTTTGTCAGAGCGGGGGGCTAGAAGGCTAGAAGGCTGGAAAGCGGTGGTCAGGGGCGGGGGATCAATGAGGTATAAAGATGACATGGAAGTAGTTTGGCTGTGCATCACCTTGTACTTGTAGCAGAAAAACGAAGAGTGCATTCTACTAAAAGGTTTCTCGGCCATTCGTTGCCCACAGCTCGCCAAGTAAATTGGCCAGCGAAAGGGACCAAATGAGATGTTTATCATTCATTATGTGTAGCTAAGAGAGGGAAGAGGAGAAAAAAGAGGTATTATGCGAATCCAAAAACGCCAGGACTATGCGTTTTGTGTGTCCTTGGTATGCCAGTCTGGGGACAGTAGGAGAAGAGAAGGAAGCGGATGCAGAAACAAGAAGAGCAAGGTTCAAAGAATCCAGTGTGAAACTTGGAAGTCGCCCGGTGTCATCAATGGGTGCCGCCAAGGGCTGATAAGCATCCTTCCCCTGGATGGGCCCTTGCTAGAAATAAAGGGCTGAATCAAGGCTGACGAGGGCCCTGCTGTCGAGCAATCATACCAACATGCTGCCGTGGAGCACGCTGCATTCTCTCTCCATGTCTTCTCCTCCCACCCATCTCGACAAAGTTTCCCTGCGGATGCGTCAGGTTGTGATTACCAGCTTTGAGCTCTTTCAGATCCTGGTCGTCAATCAAATGTTTTTGCCACAGGTATTCGAAGAGCGCAAAGTCAGGCCGGCTGGTGCGTAGCGTCTGCCCAAACACGAGATGTGCGTTTGCCAAATGGGCCATGCGAGCTGTCCACGCTGCTTGGCCGCTCTCCGACGACTCCATCGTCCAATCGCATAGCGGACATTGCACTCTCGACGGCGGGTCCTCGCCACGGAAGTGTGATAGGCAGTGCTCTTCCCACTGTTCCCGATCGCCAGAGACGTAGATACATTTCAGGAACCAGAAGGCGCATTCATAGTATGGGGCTCGGTGGTGGCCTTCCGGTACCACTAGCACCCCGTCATGACTTTCCTCCAACAGTGTGTACCCTGCCAGATGACCATGGCCATGTGCGAGCCCGGTGCTCACACTTGTTTCCGTCGGCGTCGCTTCGGTGGTGTACCCTGAGTACAGTGAAGGTGGACCATGGGTCGACGCATCGGACTGGTGGATGAGAGCCGGCGTCATGGACGAAGCGCTCTTGATGGTTTCGGCTTCACTTCGTACCAGACTCTGTGTATTGGGGCCCCCAACGCCCTGCAGATATGGTTCGTCGAAGTGGACCAAGCGAGCAGGAAGGTCGGGCTCCTGGAACCAGGCGTGAAGCGTTGGTATTACGTCGCGATCGCGTTGTCTGAGGGCCGCCAGAGACATGCCGGCGCGACTTGCGGGGTTCGCTGCTGTTGTGGCGCATGCAGCATCAGCCTCAGCTTATCAGGGTTCATTGGATAGAAGGATGCATATGTAGCCTTGCGAACGAGTGTATACAGGGCAGTGCAAGCGAATCAGGACTCACTGGATGTTCGCGAGGCTGTACGATCTTCGCCCGCCATGAAGTCGTTGTATGGGGATGCTAGGACGAAGGGTAGGGCTTAGCGTGTAGTAGCTGTGGGGTGGCTTGACCGGGAGTGTATTCGGGTTGGCTTTTGCTGCACAGGTCTAATTACAGATAGGAACGCGACCTTTATGTTCCAGGTCTTGACGTATCTAGTCACAATCACGGCGAACAGATACACTTGCAGAGATGCGGCTCTGCAGTGATTGCAAACACCTCCTCCTTTGACCCCACCTAGACTTTGCGCACCAACTCATCTATCACTGACGACAACTACGCGCCAGGCCATCCAGACGGCGTCGCGTCCTTGCTTGATGGCCCGCGTCGTGGTCGAGGAAGTGGGTTGATTGGGCGGGCAGCTTGCAGTGATGGCTTTCCGCAGAAGTGGGGTGACGCCTCTCGACACGCGAACACGCACCCCACTGTGTCGCCGACCGCTGCTTTGCTACTACGAGTACATCGACTGTATGATGGTCTGTCGGTGTGCGATGGATACCTTTTGGTGAACAGCCAGGTTCATTGCCTTGGCACACGCAAGCTGTTGCAGGTCGATCTGCGGTGGATGTACCCGCAAATAGACGTTAGACGGTTTTACCACGTGTTGATGACGGATGCAAAGATACTATCGACGAAGACACAATGAGGCTGAGGGGAAGAGTATTATATGCATGGCCAGTAGACTGGCGGGATGGCGGAACAAGAGTGGGTGCCGCAGAAATGGGGTGCCGCGTTATCTGGTTGGAATCGGCACGAGTGAGGATTGTTCCACGACTCCCTTTGCACTATCGCAATGATGTTCGAGGTGGATGACAATGCCACAGGCTATGCAACGAGGCGATCGGATTCAGGGTCCTCAAGCGGCAAGACGCTCGGCATAGGTAGCTCGTGAAGCTAACGAAATCTGCCAAGGAAGACGGCAGGCTATGTCGGCAACACCAAGCCCGACCTCGTGTCCTGCTTCTTGGATACGGATATCTTCTCGGTAGTCTGATCTTTGGGTGACTGACGAACACCGACTAGACGCTCTGTGGAAACAACAAAGACCGCGGATTCATGACTTGAGGGCACAGATCCGTGATGCGACTGGCTCTTGGCACGTAATATCGCGTTTCACACGCGACGGATCCTTGCTTTATCGAGCGACCCCCGACATTGCCTCAGCACAAGAGCATTACCATGTGCATACACAGCCTTTCGCATTACTGTGGCCCGGAACGCTGCTATGATCCGGAGTAATTCTTCATACCAAAACTCCGCTCTCTACAGGGCGAACTTTGACAAGCAGGCCCGAATACCGTCATTCGGCATCGGCCCCATCCTCTTCTAGCACCTCAGCGCTACCGTCTCAGAGCCTCGTGTCTGAACATCTAGTTGTAACGGCGTGTGTTAGCACCGTGATAAAACTGGAGAACAGCCTTGCGGCCGCAGGTGCCCCTTCACGCGCCGGGGCATTTTTCGACAAACGTCACAGCGTCAACGGTATCCTTGGAGCGCGTACTTCACCCTTACCCCAAGTTCCTGCCCGACGAACGCTATTGTCGCAGTACTCGTAATACTCGCTGCCTCTAGAAGAAGAAGGAGATCTGCGAACCTCCCATGCTGACAGCACACGAATAACCCGAAGTAAAATACCGATCGACCGGACGCCTGCCCGCGGCTTGGGCAACATGCTCACACTCCCCTCGCTCTTCAGCCTCCCTCCCGTACTCCTCAGCGCCGTCGCAACCCACGCGTATGCCTACCCAGATGGCGTCATTGGCGACGACAAAGGAACTGATAGGCCCACCTACGCGACCGTCTTGACGGGCGGCGAGGGCTGTGACCTCTCCGACATTGACGACATCCGTGATGGCTTCTCCGAGATGACTACGTTGTTCGCCGCTGCCACGCCCTTCGATGTCACGTCGCAGGCAGCGAGAGAGTTTTTTGGTCCATCAATATCAGCAAACTATACAGACATGATTGCACAGAACTTGCAACGGGCAGCAAACTACGGGGTATTGGAAGGAGAGGACGGCGCTGTGAACGCCGACATACACATACGATGTGATGACCCCATGGGCCTATGCAACAAGGGCAACAAACGCGAAGGCGACCATGCAGCTTATAACATAGGCAACGAACCGCATGTGGTCTTCTGTTCCGACTACTTCCGCATGGAATCGCTCGAAGGCCGCATAGACAAAAAGGCCGCAGACCAGATCCAGAAAGATCGCCTGATGGAATACTACAACCGCGCTTCGCTCTGGGCACGCATGGTGATGCACTTCTCCGACATTGGCACGGCAGTTGTTCAACGCCCCATCCCCGCGCCTCCGAATTCGACCTCAGAATGGCTTATAGACATCTCCGAGGGCGCCATGAACACTTCCGTACTCGCTGGCGTGCTGAACGAGCAGGGCGATGAAGGCCCAACCAGTCACCAAACCCTCAAATACGCATACGGCGCCACGCGCTCGAAACTACTCGCCACACTCTCTACCCAGATGCCGTACGACGCTGCAAACAATGCCGAGAACTACGCTTTGTATGCGTTGTCAAAATACATCATTAATGACAAGGGCTTCTACCCTTCTGTACCGATTATGGATTTTCCCAATGAGGCAAGCGTGCTTACGAATGAGAACCTGCAGGACGGAGAGAGGTGCAAATATGCTTTCTTCGACATGACGGATGTAGTGTGAGTATTCTGTCCTGACATTCGTGTTGGAAGATTGAGAAGCTAATTGTACAAAAGGGCGAAACCGGCGGATATGGAGTTGAAAGGTGCGCCGTTACCGTCTGCTGGGGCATCAGTCTATGTGTTGCCCTCTGCAATGACAGGCATGGCCGGATTTGTTCTACTTTACGCGTTCATGGCGACCTCCATTGGATGAAGCCGGTTGAGCAGCGACTAAGGAGGAAGACCTTTACCCAAAGATGCCGGAAAGAAGCACAGATACCTAGCGGGCGTTACATACCCCTGGAGTCCTCTCAAGTGGTATTTCCCATATCTACCCCAACTGGAGGGAAGGCAAGGACACTACGGTTGCCACTGGTTCTAGGCGATAATCGATGCTCGATGCGAGTCGAACCTGATGGCAACCATGTCTGTTGGACATATCAAAGTCCTCTCTTCACGCGATCGCAGTACACTACTGGTCGCTCTGGACCCTAGATTGCTGGCGCACAGCGCGTCGTAAGCCGGCATATGTTGAGGACCAGGCGATGCCACCCCGAAACCGAGCAAACGATCCGGTTTTATAGAGGCGGAAACAAACCAGGACTGTTGATGGGATGGCTGGGGCACAAGTGGTTATTCCGAAGAGAGAGAACGCGTCGGAAGCAGGTTCCACGCTGGGTGTACAAGCTTCCGAATGGGTCTTCGGCAAACGGCGGGGCCGAATGAAGCATTGCATTTGTCTTATTGTGGCCTGAAGGTCCCAATGAATGGTAGCATGCGTACGACTGTCGTTGGGTATACTGTTCTTTCACCAAGCAGCCACGCCAGAGTTACGCTAATACAGCCGCTGCAGCCACCCATCGTAGCTCAGAATCTACATGCCATACCATTCACATATAGCACGCTCTCACAAATCTACTTTGACAACGTTTGTTGCCCTAAAATTGCTATTGGAGTGAAAAAGTTATCCTAGTTTCACATCCACGACGCGTCTGGCAGTGGCTACTACAAGCGTTGTTTGTGGTCCGGTGAGGTTGCGCTTGCAACCCCAGAGCTTGTACCTACCCAACGGCGGACAGCTCCTGCTTTCTTACGCCTAGCACTGCCCGCTGCATTTCCACTTTCGACACGAACTCAGCAACTTAACTCTCAGTCTATCCCAGCTCGCTCGTCTGTCCCCTCACTGCTCTTACCAAGGGTCTCGTGATGCCACTGCGTTTGCACACTGCAACAAACCGATGATCCTAGACTATTTTACGACAGCCCAGGCTCAGTTCTCTGCCTCAGTTCTCGCCGTATAAATAGGCATCAAAGCCGCTGCCTTGTTAACGAGTCAGAGCTCATCCGCACATGAACTGATCGCGGCTACAGACAAGCACACCCACGAAGAGCGCGCTACTAAACCTGATTACCCCGGTTCGACGGCAGCTTGACGCTACCAGATTGCTGAAATCCGATCTACAGATACTTATACCAGCATGCCCATGTTAGAACACGCACCGTCTCTATTCGCGATCTACCTGTCGCTCCTCTTCTGCTATACCGCCGTCGCCGACGAGGTCAATTATGTGGAAGCAATCATAGGCGGCACACTTATGGGGGTGAGAGACGACAGGCAACCCTCTCTTTACACCGCCGACTATGGCGACTGTCTCGGTGAAAGCGCTATCAATGTCACTCGATTCGACGCAGCCTACTACAAAGACAACATGACGATAATGTTTCACCTCGAAGGAGAGACAGCATTGAAGAAAGAGGACATCATGATGAATATTGGCGTCTTCGCATATGGAGAGAGTCGGTTTGATCTGACCTTCGATCCGTGTAGCGCTAACATCTGGAGGTACGTATTCGTCACGCTGACCAGAACACATTGCTAACATAAGCAAGCGCCTGTCCTGTCAAGGCCGGAATCCCGATAGAGGCTGCAGGCATAATACCAGTCAATCAGGAAGATGTTGCAGGGATACCTGAGCTGGCACTCAGCATTCCCGATTTCGAAGGTCAGGCTATCCTGCGGATCTTCTCAAATTCAACGCGAAACGAGATCGGCTGCTTCGCTGCGCAAATCACAAATGGCTACACTTTCCAACAACAAGCTGCCGTCAGTACAATCCTAGGCTGGTTCACCCTCTTGGCCATCCTTTCTTCCTTCGCTACGGCTACCTACGGTACCGACATACTCAGCATGCGCAAGCATTATGCCCACTCGTTGTCAGTGTCTGTCGTTTTCGCCGTGTGGCACCACATCTTCTACAGCGGAGCAATCTCGATGAACTGGCCCAGTGTCCTTGTGGCTTTCTGGAGTAACTACGCCTGGGCCGGGGGCATGATCTACTCGGAACCGATGCAGAATATGATCAATGACTTTATTGGCTCGAATAAGGGCAATACCTCACAAGTCGGTGCGGCCGGGACAGGAGAGAACAACCCACATCTTGGAGGAGGTGTCGACATACAATCAATCTACAAGCGAAGAGCTCTACCTGAAGAGCTAGTGCTTCAAAACGCTATGGCAAGGCGCCACCTCGTCGACGCAGAAAGCGGATTCAAGTATTACGGACGTCCGGTTAAACCTGGGCTGCCGCTTCCAGGGAACCATTCCGGATTTGCTGGCACACTTGCCACGGAGCGGATACCAGCAAGCAACGCCTTCATGACTGGTCTTCTCTGGTTTCTGGTTGTGATTGGGTGCATTACTGGCTCAGTGCTCGCTCTAAAATTCTTCGTTGAATTCTTGAGCGTCATTCGCGCCATTCGCAAGGATCGCCTCACGTTCTTTCGACGCCACTATCTCGGTTACATTGCGGCAATCGTGCTGCGCATCGTTTTTACCGGGTTCTTTGTGATGACGTTCCTGGCCATGTTCCAGTTTTCTTACCTAGCTCTGTCGGGACCTGTTGCTGTCGCTTGCATTGTCTTCATCGCTGTGGTATTTGGTGTAGGCAGCGTTGCGGCATACGCTTGCTTCTCCAGGCTCCGTCTCGGAAAGTACGTGTCAGAGCCAGATCGTTTGAATGTGGCTAGACGCCCGATTCTTAAATGTGTGCCATGGTTCACTATCTCGAGGAACAGCAAGGCCCCTCGATCTGAAGACAATACATACATCGGATCCATCCCGTGGTGGACGATACATGCCATGGCAGACACCACATCAATCCACGATGATGAGCATTATACCACGAAGTTTGGGTGGCTTGCCTCCCGGTACAGGAGAACTCGATGGTGGTTCTTCATCGTTTGGTTGTTCTACGAGTTCTTTCGAGCGGGATTTATGGCTGGTGCTTCCAGTCAACCACTCGTTCAGGTCTTCGGTCTACTGGCGATTGAGATTGTCGCACTTATCGCCTTTGTCCTTTTGCGGCCTTTTGAGGGACAACGCCTGAACGTCGTAGCTGTGTATCTTCTGGGGTTCAGTAAGGTTGCCACTGCCGCGCTATCTGCAGCCTTCGATACGCGATACAGGGTGCCTCGCATCCCGACAACCGTGATTGGGATCGTTATCATCGTTATTCAAGGTCTTTTGACCATCGCTATTATGGTACTCATCTTGATCGGCGCCATCTCCAGTTACATGTCTGTCTTGCGCAACCGGACAGAAATCAAACCTAGGAGTTGGAACGCAACGCGCGAGAAGTACTTCAGTCAAATGAACTTCGCCGAGCAAGATGTCCCACAACCAAGGCCGCGTCCAGTTTCAGTACATTCTCTGCCAGATGTCCCAAAGACCCCATATTTTGAAGTGAAGCAGGTGAAGCGAATGGCGAAGGTCGAAGACGAGGACATCGAATTCATGGAGGAGATTAACCAGGAGCCTGCCACATCTCAGCTGCTATCGCCAGAACAACGTCATGCTGAGAGTGCAGTTAGGCCATCACAGCGTAACAGAAGAGGCAGCCTTCAGTCGCAGGCTTCTTACTCTACTCTACCACGCGCGGCTCGCTTGCATCGGCCTAGCTGGAGTACGCAGGACTACGACCCAATGGGCCCCAGACGTGAAAGGGCCATGAGCAACACCAGCATTAGCACTCGGCTAGAGACACGGGAAAATGTGGAGAGAAATCCAAGTCCTCTTGATGCTCACAAGAACCGGTCGATTACCCCCATTCTTTCTTCACATGGCATTCCAGATGAGTTTCGCGTCATTAGTCCGGAAGAAAGGGCCGTGAGCAGACTGCAATCCATCTCCAGGTCGAGTTCACGGCCTAAACTCGAGACGAGGATCAGCGAAGAAGAAGTGCCTCCTCTCCCCAAGACAAATAACACAAAATGAGCTCATATTCAACGATACGGTAATAACAGAGAACAATGCATACGAGAACAGCAGCAGCAGCAGCAGCAGTAGAGACCTAGACCCGAATACATCCTCACGGAACAGCTTTCGACCAGCTTAACGCAGTACCAATACGACAGCGGACGAACTATGTGGCAGGCAACCCCGACCAGATATAACCCCCCAGCGCATCTGTACTCAGTAGTATCAGTCTTCAACATGCGCTGAACCCCTTCATCCATCAAACATTCCTGCCGCCAGTGGGGTGATGGAACATTTTATCTTCTTCGACGACATGGCGTTAGTCGCATCTCCAGTGGACTTTGCGACGGGAGCCGTCTCGGCGCTTGATTTAGGACGTTGGATATGGTATGGTTACGAATTGTACAAGTAGTGAAAGCAGCAGCAGCAGCGCCATCATACCAAAGGAACGATTAATCAGGCAAAACTTGTTCTTCCAACGATACCACCATGGTGGAAAAGTTGCGTCGTTGAGTATGCGTGATGTCGTGGTGCAGTCGCAACAGGTTAGCAACATGATCCACTTTGGCAGGATCTGGTGCAGGAGTGGGCCGGGTTAGGTTGGGTTGGCAGTCGTGCATTTCTGTTGACGGTATCACCCGCCACATGAAGAAAGCGCTAGCGCTCATCTCCTCACCGCACCCTTCGAGCAACACAGTCTTGTCTACCAGGTCTCCCCCCGAACAACCAAGCAGGCTGTAACCTCGCATGTTGGATAACAGTCAGCGCCTAGCCGCTGCAGCCTTGCGAGGCAGCTCCGGAAATAACCTAACTCTTATCGTGCGTTACACAGCGTACTCTTCAACAGCTTGCACCAGAAAGTGATCAAGTCGGGAAAGTACGTCCTCCAAGGACGGAGTAGTAGTAGCATCTCCCCCAACTACATGCTGTCGAGTGCCCGCAGAAAAGTGAGAATTCCATACCTCAAATACCACATGATCCAGCTGGTCAAAAGCCTCAATAAAGCCCGCTCTTTGCCCAGTCAAAAGCCTCGCCGTCAAACTCTGCTTAACCCCATCCACAATCAAGATACATCTTCTGCCACGCCCTGAGCGCATTGATGCTGCGTTGCAGGTCATCTGCGCCAGATGAACCGAAGTGCTGCCTCATATGCTGGATCGCAGCAGCCGTGTCAGTCGGGAGAACGGATACCGCCCGGAAAGATATTCTGCATAACGATTGGATCCTGGAGTATTTTGCGCGCTGGAGGGTCGCCATGGTCGCCTTGGTCCTCCTGCTCACAGGGGTCAAAATACGGGATCCATTCCAGAGTTCGGAACTTTGCTGTTATCTCTTCCAGCACGGTTGTGGCGGGTTGTCTAGGGGCTTTCTCCCATACGTCGCTTGCGGGCCCGACGGATGACCATTCGATGATGTTTTCTGTGGGGTGTTACATGGTGAGGATGCTTTGTTCTAGGATGCCGTCTCTGGTCTCTCAGACAAGTGGGTTTTTCACATACGGTCGTGTGCCGTAGATGAGATCAGTACCGTACTGCCCATCGTACATAGCTCCACTTGTGAGTCTCAGCATCTAAGACGGCAGCGACTTTGTGTTCTCGTCATGGTATCTCTCACCCCATCGTAGATTTTCGATGAAGTCGGGTATAGATGCGTTGGCAGAGTATGTCACGGCTTTTGAGCGGGGGATTAGTTCGACGCCGCGCCACTGATACGCTTGGACTATCTTGCTGCGCAGGCCGGGTATCAGTTTGATCAACTTTATGACTTCGGCGTCCAGACCGATTGCCTCAAAGATGGAAGTTGCGATGGTCGACGAGCGGGGTGGACGGATGATGTCAGATGGGTATAGGTAGCGCATCGCGACGAAAAGGTCGAGAAGTTTGGTTAGACCCGAGATGAAGCCCGCATGCTTCTCAGCGATGCCTTCCATTGCCGCGAGTGCTGTGGGATGATGGAGGGGTTGGTAGAAGTGATGGTGTCGCGCGCATAGCTTCGCGCCTGCTAGAGGAGAGGTGGGTCATGTTGTATTAGGCAACCACCAAGGGCATACCCTTGCATCTGTTCTGGTATCGCGCACGAGTCTGCATTGCCGTTGCCCGAGACATTTGGTTGTTGTACATTGAGAACACCTGGTGCATCGCGATAGGCAGGATCCCAAGAAAAGCATAAAAAAAACTGGAGGAGTCGAAGGAGACTGACTGGGACGAGCCAAGCCCAAGTTTGCGTTGCTAGAACCCCGTTGAAAACCGGCACGGAAGCTGTAATTTCGAACAAATTTCGCGCGAGCCGTGGCGGAGAGTTAACACAAACGACGCGGGATGACTCGGGAATAAGAGCAGGAAAACGAAGATCGAGATTGCAGATTCCGATGACAAGTTAGCCACAACAACATGGTCCTATTTACAGAATCCGGGAAACCAAGACGCTGAAACTTGTAACCTGCTTTGCGAAGAAAAAAATACCAAGGAATCTAGAGCGCGTAAGTTCCCGCGCGGACAATGACACCATCGCGCCCAATGCGCGAGTGCATGTACGTGTGTGTGTGCGCGCAAGCCAAGGAAAAGTCTGAGAGAGCAAAAAAAGTGGTGAGATATCGGGGAAGGGAAAAATGGGTGAGCAGCCGCTGTGCCGTGCCCTGTTTGCGCGAGATTGTCCTGATCTAGATACCCATGTTGCTGAAACCTGTGGCGTTACCTCATCGACTGGCATGAGTCTGGGGCTGGGGTGGCGGTTAGGGAAGGGAAGGAAAGGATTGCCCAGGAGCCACAAGTGTACGTCACATTTACTGGTTCTGGGGAAGGAAACCCTCTTTTGGGCGTTCTTAACGGCGGTACAGGATACGGGATCAGAAGGTTTGGATGATCAAAATTGGGCTTGGTGCGGAGACATGATGGCTACAGTGAAGAGAAGGAGGGGCGGTGGCATCAGTGGTTGGCACGATAACGCGTGTCGTCGACGCACACACACAACGGTGTAGCAAGGTTGTGCGGGATTGCATCAATATGGGCTTATTGGGGTCGGACTACCTGCTTTGAGTGCAGGCGTGATGAAGGGCGAGCATCGCGATCATGCAAAATGGATGGGATTTCCATGGGCCCAGCCACGGGGCGCCAACGATCGCTACCGCATCAGGAACCAACGGTGACGTCGGTTTTCTTTAAGGTTGTGGCGCCAGACCCACATGCGCCTGGATGCGACAGGGATCACCATGTCCTGCGTCACTGCTTTGAGAGCGTCTGCTGTCCATCCTTGCCGCTTTGGGCGGGCTGGAGGGAGCGAAACCTGCCTGGTCTCTGACGTTTTGCCATCTTGGCTGCTTGCGGGACCCATTGCAAGTCACCTGCAGGATGAGTTTGACGGAAATTTGCTGCGCGCACCACAGGGGGCGCGTGCGTTGCGTTGCGTCGACGCTGGGCTTGCTATCGAGAGATGAGGTGAGAGGGTAGGGAACGGCAGCAGGCCAGGCACGGACCGTTGTGACGTAGCGCTTGTGCAACGGAAGGCAGGCAGGCCTTTGGTTGTTGCTTATAAGTCCTGTTGTTTGTCCTACACTTTACCCACAATCACACAACAATCTACACGAACCTACAAACAAACCCCCCCCCCCCCCCCTTCACCCGTCCACTTCTTCGACAAAGCCAACAAGCTTTGTTTCCATCAACCACACCAATACCCCGAGTCGAAACCAACACTCGAACAACACCGCAACCATGGGTGCTGTAGTCTCTTGCATCAAGTCGGTCGTACGTATTACCCGCTTCACTGTCTCTCATGCCTTCCATAGCTAACACTTCGATAGTTCCGCACTATCGGAAACTGCATCATGGCCATTGTTAATGCCATCGCTGCTGGTCTTAAGGCAATCATCAACGCCATCGTCTCCCTCTTCGGCATCATCATCAGCTGCCTCACCTGCGGACGTGGCGGCGGTCGCAAGAGGACAACGCATACTAGTAGAGTCTAGTGTGCACCCGTACCTCATATGCGGTCCTACTGACATGCAATGTGTGTCAGGATGGCGCATGAGGAGATACGGGCACTACTGAGAAGACGACCTACCGACTTTGACGACCACTCGGACACTACCTCTTGCCAGCAAGCGATAGTCGTGACGAGTTCGACCGAAGTGAGAAGGTTTTCATCATGGAGAAGGCAGTTATACCCAGAGAACGGAGGATGTGGTGACAGCATGAGAACGAGGTGGTAATGATAGCAACAGCATGGAAGCGAACGATACACCTTTTTTGTCTTTTGGTTTCCTTTTGTTATGGTCTGTCGGAGATGGATGCAAAGGGGAGTGGGATTTTGTCACAAGGCCTTTGTGTATACCGCATGGTGGAGATGATGGCCCTATTCTTGATCACGACCCTGCGCATAGATACCCCCAGCTTTTGAATGGATCTACTTTAATGCTCATTACTCTTCTCTTGTCTTTCGTGACGACCTTGTTGCATCTGCTATCACGAGCAACGGCGACTCGACGAACAACGCTCTGAAAACACAAGAGTACATCCTGGGGCGGCTCCCCATGGGTCCGCTGCCACGCACAGCCCTCGAGGTCATTTGGAGTCAGTACCTCGGAAACGATAAAACCATGCATGTAACGTTAGGCGGTGCGACGGCGCCATGCAAGCACACCGACTATCCACCTGTAGCCGACTAACCACCTGTAGCGCGTCAACCGTGCCAGCACTACTTCGGCCTTTAATGCACGCAACCACGGTCCACCTCGACCACCGCCACACCTCTCAATGGTTGATTCGCAAGGCCCTCCGCGGGCACTATATATCGAGCGAAGACATCACGAGCTGTCATGGGAACGGCACGTGGACGAGCCGCAGCAGCTGAACCACTGTTTCTACACGCGAAGATGGAGAGGGGGCAGCATCACAAACTCGCAGTTCCAGTTACGAGAGACAAACGAAACGCACATTCCGTATACATGGGTATCAAATCGAGTGTATTCAATCAGAACAAAGAAAAAAGCTCTTTCTAAATCTCTCTATATGTCCCATCAACAGCCTTCCTGCTCACACCTCCATATTGCTGTTGTTGCAGTTGCTGCTGTTCAGCGCCGGGCGTAAAAGCTCGGTACGGCTGCTGCTGTCCTACACTGCCCGACACGGGGGTATACGAGCGTTGACCCGGGTACGCCGATACCGGTGATGATTCCTGGACGGGGCGGCCGGGCATGAGCGCCGGAGGAGGAGATTGCGATAGTTGGGGTTGTTGCGGCGCTTGGTCGTAGGTGTGGTATGACGGAGCTATGCTTGCATTGTAGCCGTATGGGTTTGCGGCTGGTGGCGGAGACTGGTAGCGATTGTCGGGTTCGTCGTAGTAGTCTCGTTGGTCGTAAGGGTCTTGGTGGTTGTTGTTGTTGCTGTAGGGGGCGGGCTGGTTGTATGATGCTGGTTGGTTGTATTGGTTTAGCTGGTCGTGGGAGTCGTAGGCTTGCGGTTGGCCTGGCGAACGACGACCGTATGGCTGCTGTTGCTGCTGTGCGTATCCTGCGCCTGCGCCGTATACGGGCGATAGGTTCTGCGCGGGAGGGCCTCGGTGGTATTCGTCTTGTTGGGCATATGGTTGACCGTATTGGCCTTGGTTGTTCAAGGGCGCGGATTCGCTAACGAAGGAGTTGTTCTGCGGATAACCGTAGTTGTCTCCGACTGGCGATCTGCCTGCGCCAGGAGATCGTCTGGCTGAAGGTACTGCCGCTGCGGCTACACCTCCCATGGCTCCACTTGTTACGCTGCCGTTGTGATCCAACCTATCCAGCTCCATGTCGCCTTGCCTCTGTGGCGCAGGCTGTTCCTCCACCTCTACATGTACATCCCGTCCATCTTTCCACGTCGGCATGGCGGGTAGGGAGTCTTCATTGACCACAGCTTTCGTTGAATCAAAGGTGGCGAATGCCGGTCTTTCGGGTTGCGCGGCAGGCGCGGCAGGCGCAAAGGTCGGCATGGCGTTGGAGCGGTATTGTTGGTTTACTGGTCTCGGGTCGAAGGCTGGTGCTGCAGGTGGTGGAGGTGGCGCATTTGCATGAGCTTGCGCGTATGGGTTCATGGGCGGAGGCGCGCTGTATTGAACGGGAGCGCCATAAGGCTGGGGGTAAGGCGCTGGTTGATTGCTGTCCATACGCTTATGGCCGCGACTACTGCTACCGCAGCAGGAAGTGCAGCATCTAAAGCAACAGCAGGCGCATTCGGCTCCGCAGCATATACATCGCGCGATACAGGTGACCACCGAGATAAGGATAAGTGCGCCGATGATGATTGCGACAATAACTGGCCATCTGTCGCGTGTGAGTAAGGAGACAATGCTCAAGGCCTGAGGCCTGTAGTTTCTACGCACTTGCAATAGGCCTTTTCCATGCAGTTATCCCATGACGAGAGTGTGTGCTTCGCCTCTTCCAGGGGGTTCTGGCGCGCGAACAACGGGTGGGCGAATAACGAAGGCATGGCGACGCCTCGAGGTATTTACAGAATCACTATACAAGCAAGCCGCTGCGTCAAGACAGTGGGTTCCGACCAGCGGGTATATCGTGAAGTAGTGAATTGCGATGAGACGTCGGCTAGGAGGCTAGGGTTGAGCGGCATATAACGATCGACGAAGAGTAGCGTTCCACATGTCGCTACAAGGTCAATCACATTGAAAAAGAAGAAAGTTCGGAGCGAGTGGCAGGTTCATGTGTGTGTCGCCCTCCTTGAATGACGCCGTTGCTCAAGCCGAAACGTCCGTGAAGCTTGGAAGGGGCGGGAGGAGGCCAGGACCCTTGCTACGCGTTCTCGGTGGCTGAGTTGCCGCTTGTGGGAGTTTCGCCAACTGTGGGCCACTCATTCCCCGCGCCGTTGCTATCGTAAAGGCTTCGTATCTGCAGCGTATTGGCAGACCCGCGTACAAGTCCATCGCGTCGCTCTATCATGTCCATTAGTGGTTGGTGTTGCGGTTGGTGATTTGACGGGAGGTGGGGAATTTTGCTGGAGAACGCGTGGGCCCATGTTGAGGTTGAGGGCGCAGTCGGTGAAAAAGCGCTGAGTGCCGTTTGGCAGCGCATGCATGGATGGTCATTGTGATGTCGGATAAAATGGCACAATAGACTGCTTGTGAACTATCGTGACATGAGGGAAACAAGGCCACCACTCGGCAAGAACGGCAGACGATGGCAAAACCACGCCCGTTATACGGCTATAAGTATATGGAGAAAGAGTAGCATCTGAACCGCCAGGCCAAGCTTGTTCTATTTCCCTCTTCATCATGACTTTGAAGTATACACACAACCCTGCAACCTGGTTCGTGGTGTGGTGCATCTTGAACATCCTTTGGATATACTATGAGTCTGCATTCGTAGCTCTCCGCCCGCACAGTTTGCCCGGTGGTAAATGGCACACACCCTTTTTCAAGCCTTTTGCACCATGGGTTGCCATCGATACTCGGTACTGCGAGCAAGCATGGTCAGACAAAAATCAAGTGCCCAATGCGTACGTAGGGTGAGGAACCTTCGAGTCGCAATTCTTATTATCTTACTTGACGCACGTTGCTAAAGCAGGTGGATTGCGTTGGATATTGAAGACGAGCCAAATCAAAGGAAGTGCTGCTGTAAAAGCAGTCGTTTGGGCATATACCGCTGTTGTTGTCCATTGCGCTAGAGATTGCTTCTTCAGTACGTGTGTCCCATCCCTTCGCGCAAGACCTCAACGTTGAGTAACAGTAAAGGCTTCACGCAGCCCGGACCTGGATGAGGCGAATTCAATATCATCACCTTTATCTACGTTGTTTTCTTGTGGGTCATTACAATTGACCTTCTCACACCTGGATTAATCTAAGGCCACAGATTTGTGTCCAAAATGGTCACTGCCTTCATGGCCGGAACCTTGCAACAGGCTATATTGAATGCGCTGGAGGATATTGAAGACCCGGAAATATCGCAGAATTGGGACACTGGGAAGTCGCCAGAGTAAACACCGCCCGAAAAGCCTGCTTAGCGGAGAAGAAACCAAGCCTTGTAAATATTATTTTTCGAAGGCTGGCTCCAAGACGTCCAGACTCGTAGACCTGTTTCTACCCCGCACTAACCCAAATCAACATGGCACTCCAGCTTCCTCAACGAGCACCTGCCCCGCCATCTCTCACCTACGTCACCGATCACGCCCGCATCCACTACGCGTCCTTGCCCTACATAACCGCTCAACATGGCCTCCCCTTCCGACCAGCAAGACCGCCTCTCCATCATCTCCGAGTTCCTTAGTCAGTCCCACAACACCAACACCGAAACAACATCCCTTGCAAACGACGTCAAGAAGCTTGACGTAAAGGACCCAAAGACCCTCGAAGGCAAAGTAGACGCATACTGTCGAGAGTTCCTATCCCTCGGCGACCACGAAGCCATCGAAAGAAACAGCAAAAAACAACCCGAGACCTCAGACTCTAAACAAAATGCCGGACCATCCAGTTGAACAGACCCCTGCTGGTTGTAAGTTTACCGATCCCAAAGACCACACCTTGGTTCATGTACGTGTCTGTAGTATAGCTGACGTAGTGGTTCCAGCCTTGACCGACCGCATCGCAAAGGACTCGTCCGACTCTACCGCCTCTGACCACCAGCACCATGACACTACCAACCAGGCATCACATGCTCAGGCTCACAAGGCCAACCCGGTACGATGGCACATAAAATGGTGAATGGAACAGTTGCTAACGGACCCGTAGGGACCTGTCGTGGCAGAGAACATGCCCGAGGCTGCGAGCAAGGAAGAGCTCAAGAAGAGGGCTGAGGAGCTGAACAAATAGTTGTCAGCGGTACTGTGATGGTCAAATATTCAACCAGTCGTGTCTAAGGATATAATGATAGTAGAACAGCATTCATGAACTTTTGCTACTTGAAACTCTGCTTGTTCTTGAAGGTGAGCTTACAGCCTGACATGTGAAAAGAGAAAGTCAGCGTCCAAGATGGCCCACACCTCCATTCTCGGTTCTTTCCTCGGCGGTCCACGATATACCATCCCCCGTGACTTAGACCCTAGACTAAATGCCCCCCAGTCCCCATCCATCTCCACCGCCATCTACATGCGGTAATGCTTTCCCAAGAGCCAATCAGAACCAGGACCCTTCATTTTGACCCCACCATACATAGTATAAACCCCACACCTAACGCGCGAATCTCTCTCTCTATGGTCTTTGAACGCTTCGGGACCCTATCTCGCATGCCGTGCAGGCTGACTACGCGTATGGTGGGACTGATAGTTGGAGTGGAAAGGGTAAGAGAAAGGGAAAGCTTAGCAATGCCAAGGTTGCCGTATACGGTATTCAAGTCCCAGAATCCTAAGCGGTCCCACAGAACTACGGCATCTGAGGAGTGTGGTTGGTTAGGAAGAAGGGGGAGGGGGAGGTTGCGTTTTGATCACCGATATACCGGTATACGTACTGCAGAGTGGAAGGGATTATGGGAGCTCTGGGGGCTTGGCGGTGAGTGGGTGTCTGTGTGGGTGAGTATATAAACCTCGCGTTCTGTCCTGTGTAATTTGTCTGGGTGTATATTTGTCATCTTGTTGCTTTTTTCTTCCTCGACTCACACATTATTAGCGGACAGAAGAGAAATACGATCAATTGTTCTTTTTACGAGACAGAATACCCACAACGCCGCGAAGAAGGGAAATCAAAAGAAGAAGAAAATAACAATGCCAGCGATGCAATATTTCGAAAAGGCGCAAACGACCTTTAAACCCCCGCTGATTGCGAATGAAAATGCTTACCTCGGAGATGTAGTATCATCGTATGCTCCCCCTTCCCTTCTATGCTCCCCTTCGTCCTTCCGTCCGTCCGTCCGTCCGTCCGTCTACTAACCCCATCCCCAGCGAATCCACAGACCCCGACAAGCCCATCAGCGGTGGCTTCTACCGCCTGGAAAAGGGAACACCGCTCGTGTACACGTACACGTACGACGAGATTAAGATTATTGTCGACGGCCACTTTTATATCAGCGACGAGACGGGCAAGGAAGTCAAGGCGGAAAAAGGCGATGTGTTCTTCTTCCCCAAGGGGAGTAAGATTACCTTCAAGACGGACGATTTTGGTTTGGGTTTCTTTGTTGGGCAGAGGAAGAAGGATGGGGCGTAGATACAGGAGAGAGGTATTAAATTCAATTGGTATATTCAAACTGGGGGTGTATATGCAAAAAAAAGAGAAAAAGCGATATCATGATTCTCGTTCTTGATCATCTTGTTCTTGTTCTTGTTCTTGCTCTTGCTCTTGTTCTTCTCCGTCTTCTTCTCGCCATCTCTTGCGCAGCCATTTTAGTCTGAACCAATCACTTAGCGCATCTTGGCTTTTGCTGCCGGATCCGTATCCCAAAGTTCCAGAGCCGTAACCCCAGATGCCACTTCTACGCATTGTGTCGTCGTTGTCTGCATCAGAGGTATCGTCATCGTCGGGATCGGGGTGTTGGAACAATGATGAGGAGGAGGCATCCATGGGCTTCTTTCCTTGCGATACGTTCCTGCTTTGGCGGCCGAAGCCTTCGAACCATGACCGCCGACGCATCTGATTGAGCCAGGCAGATTGTGCATTGTTTCTCCGTGGAGGCAAGGTGCCTGATCTGGGCCGTCGTTCCAAATCTACAGATCGGACTGCGGGTGATGGCAGCGTTTCTCGGTCATTGAGCTCATCCCAGATTTCGTTTGTTTCCTCGGAAATGGTCAGTCGTCGTCTTCTCGGATGCTTGCGCGAGTACGTATTCGTCTGCGGGCTCTTTGGTCTTCCAGTATCCAATGAAAGGCGCTTCTTCGCGTTGGGTAGAGTCGAAGCAGGACCAGCTGAGGTCCGAGCTAATAATGGGGTTCGCTCGTCGACGGGGTTCCGAATGTATCCTTCGCCTTGGGCCTCCTCGTCATTATCCAATGGTGATATAGATTCGTCTTGGCTGTGGCTATGATGTATTCCAAGGCCGGGCTGAAGTGCATTCTGAGGCATCTGCACCCTGCCTATATCCTTGCTTGCTACTGGCGACGTCGGTTCCTCCTCGTTGTCTTCGAGACGCCAGCTCAGGCAGACAACTCCTGCAAGAAGAACGACGGTTCCGAGCGCGATGAGTCCCGCATGAAGGCTCGACAGTCTATCGCCCTGGTTGAAGTAGATTAAGCCATCAATAATGGCAATGATGTTGTACACACAAAAGACCAACGGATAGAGGACGCTCGTACTGCATAGCTTCAATCCACGGTGCATGTAGTAGAGTTGCGTCAGGGCGAACACGACCAATCCAATCAGAATCATCCACGACTGCCAGCGGTTGAATTCGTTGTGGCGATCCACGATTGTCCGGACTAGAAGCTCAACGGCGCTTTTGGCGATGAGGAGTGAATGCGCTGAGAGTATACCACTGACGCATCCAAAGAACATTCCCCGTATCAGGCGTAGTCGAGGGGTAGTGCGCGGGTACATGCGCTTGAGGAGCCAGGTTGCGACGATGAGCAAGACAACGACAAAACCCGTCAGGCTCATCCATATCAGAAAGTTGTTTCGGCCCAGCAATACCAGCAGCTGATCCAGGTTATGCGATGGCTCGGCGATGGCGCCAAAGAGGGCTATCAATAATGCGCCGATGGCGACCAGCAGGGTGCCAATGAACGAGTATCGCGTAAAGGGCTCGCTCAGGATGATGGAGGCGCATATCGAGTTGAAGACGAGGCCGGACGCCTGGAGGGTGGATAGGACAGGGAGGGGGAGGGTCGTGATTTGGATGGTGCTGCCAACAATATTTGCCACGACGAACATGAGCATGCCCAGCTGTTCACATCAGCAATCGCTCGTGACGCGCAGCGAGGCCTTTTGTTTTTTCTTGTTCGTACCTGCCATCTCCGCCGCTTATAGGGTGGTCGTCTCTCGTCGTCGTCGTCCTTTTCTTCCTCCAGGAGATGCGACTTGCGCTGCAGGGTGAGGCCGACGCTCTGGATGCTGGTCGAGGCGAGGCCGACCATTACTCCCAGCTGTAGGGACATGTATTATCAGCACTGCATTCCCTTGGCTAGGCTTGAAGACTTGTCGTCGACTCACAGCAACGCTCGCGCCTGGCGACATTTCCACCATGTTTCTTCCTTGGCCGTGGTCGGTGGACTGGGCCTATGGCTACCTGGGGGCGGGATGCATGCTGTGCGTGTGGGGGTAGATGGACAGCGGGATCGTGTATAGACGGGTGGTTGCAGAGAGGTGTTGGCGGGAGTAGCGAAACGTCACGCCGCCGCCGCCGAGTCGGTGAAGTGCACGAGACGGGTTGGGGGGAGGACTAGCCGGCAGCCGTGGCAGGGATCAGCCGACTGATGATGTAGTTGGCAGGGAAGCTTGAGCGATGCGCCCGAACATCAACGCATTCGCATGCGACTTGGGGCTCGATGCAAAGAATAAAAAAGAAACTCAAGTGTAAGACTGCTGATTCGAATGCGCGCCCGCCCGCATCCACCTAGGCGCAAAGACGCGCCAAGGTCCAAGTGTGGAACTGCCGTCGGGGTAGCTGTGGCTAGGTGGAATCGCGGGCAGCATCTGGGGGCTATCGCCAATCGGTGCTCCCTGCTCGAGAGCTGCCCAGGTGCGTGAACATCAACCTCCAAGCTAAGCTCCGTCACTGCCCACAGTCCACACCACCCTCGACCGCCGCACCGCCGCATATCCTCCGTATATCCCCTTCAGTCACACCGAGGATCCCCAGACACTACCGCCGCCATGTCGCAAGTCCACGCCCTCTCCGACGACCAGGTAGAGCTCCCCACCACCTAACTACGTCAACACCAGTCCCCCCAGCTAACACACCGAACCATGGCAGGTCGCCGGCGAGCTGAAGAAGATGACAGCCTTTATCCGCCAGGAAGCCATGGAAAAGGCCAACGAGATCCGCCTCAAGGCCGACGAGGAGTTTGCCATTGAAAAGTCCAAGCTGGTGCGCCAGGAGCAGGCCTCCATCGACGCCTCGTACGAAAAGAAGTTCAAGCAAGCCAGCATGTCGCAGCAAATCACTCGCTCCACCGTCTCTAACAAGAGCCGATTACGCATCCTCTCCGCCCGCCAGGAGCTGCTCAACCGCCTGTTCGAGGAGGCCGAGAAGAAGCTGGCCGACGTATCCAAGGACAAGAAGAAGTATCAGACCATCATGAAGAGCCTGATTGTCGAGGGCGCATATGCCCTGAACGAGGACAAGCTGCAGGTCAAGGTCCGCAAGGCCGACTACGACCTTACCAAGAAGGCCATCGAAGAGGCCCAGACTGAGTACAAGAAGAACATGGGCAAGGAAGTCGCCATCACTATTGATGAGAGCGACCCGCTACCCGAGGGATCGTACGTTGAATTTCCATCATCATTTATTGTATCCTCGCTAACCTGAACAGTGCCGGCGGTGCCATCGTTGTCGGCACAAACGGCAAGATCGACATCAACAACACCTTCCAAGAACGATTGAAGCTACTCGAGTCCCAGGCCCTGCCCTCCATCAGGGTCACCCTTTTCGGCGAGAACGAGAACAGAAAGTTCCACGACTAAGGTGCCTGTCTGGATGCTTGGGTTTATGACGATGCGCTTGTCTATCATCTTGACCGTGACATTTGACTGTCACAGCCACGGCGCGGATACACGAAGATCCACGTCGATCATTTTGCGCCTGAGCCGAGAGGCGTTGACTGTACATGCAAAGGGTGGACGAGGGGACGGAGCCTTGTAGATTACTCAGAGAGGATTTAGCGAGTCACTTTTATGCACATTTATCGCACATGCATCTCTGAATGGAGTTTCCGAGTGTGCAGTATTCTGTGATTTATTTGCTATATCTGAGAGTCGGGTCATAGCTGACCCATGCTGGTCATCAAGCATACTATGTACATGTACGTGATAAAAAAAAAGGGAGGGTATATCCGACAAAATCTTATGCGCCGACATCATTGCAGCGCTCGTGTATCTTTGATCGCGTAGAAAAATCTCTCAAGGAGTGGATATCATCAACAAGAAAGAAAGAAAGAAAGAAAGAAAGAAAGAAAAACGCCCGCTTCCATGCCATCATGCCAGAAACCCAAAAGGTAAAAAACAGAAAAAATGCAAACGTAACGTGTATACAACAAACGAAAAAGGTCACATCATACCAATCATCACCTTCAAACCCTCTCATAAACCCGATCCCAGATAGGACTCAACGTCCTCCTCTGCCCTCTTCCTCTTCCACTCCCACCACCACTATTCCCATTCAAAACATTTCTCAACGGCCACTCAGTCCTACTACTCTTGCGCTCATGCTGCCCACCAGCCTCAGAATAACGATCGAAACTTCTATGTCCACCGTACAACTCATCGTCCTGATCGTAGGCCGTGTTATCGATGCCGTGGTATCCGTCGTGCGAGTAGTATTCCGGGCCGTAGTCTTCTAGATAGGTGTAGTTGTTTGCGAAGGGTTTGGTGGACTGTCTTTGCACCTCTTTCTGCTGGTGCTGCTGTGGCGGCAGTTGTTGTCCATACAGCCCCTGCGTCTGCGCTTGAAATGGTGGTTGAGCCTGCGAATGTGGCTGCGATGCTGTAATCGGGGATATCGGGACAGACTCCTCATCCGAAGCGTAATATCTACCGCTGCCACCCTTGCCAGAATACGATGACGAGGAGAGACTAGACACGGCGAGGCCGGAGGAACTGCTTCCACCGCTGTAGTCTCCACCAGCCGCACCACGCGCAAGCGATGGTCGAAGTAGACTGCGTGACGCTTCTGCTGCGGCGGGACTATTCGGAACGGGGCTGGCGCTGGTGGGGACGGGTTTACGCTTGATGCTTGCTACGGCGGGGACGGGCAGCATGTCGAGGCTTGATACGCTCTTGCTGGGCTTGTTGCGAGGCGGGCTGGTTCGCGGGGGTGAGTTGCGGTTGTACTGGCGGCCTAGGATGGGCGATTCGGCATTCGCCTCTTCGTCGGGTTCTGTGACTTCAGCCACCGAGTGCAGGCTTGTGTAGCTTGTTCGGCGACCGCGGGCGCGGTTAGACGAGTGGCTGTGGTATAGGACTGGGGCTAGTATCGGTGTGTGGGAGTCTTGCATAGCCATTGGCGTTGAAGTCGTAGGCATGGAATTCTCTCCTTCCAATTCGGATGTGCCTGCTATTGCTAGTGCGTTTGCTTGAGATGGCGTCGGTGCTGCTGCAGGTGGTATGCTGTGGCCTTGATACGCTGTCGACATGGGCGCTGCATCATAGCCGTCGTCGTCCCAGTTCGTGTCCTCGACGAAGCGGCTCTGCTGGTGCGAACGTGGATTCAGTGGCGCTCTGTGCTCGTAATGATCTCCACCTAAACCACGATCTTGGAATGAGAATCGTGGGATGAAGCCGGGCGATGAGGGCGGCTGGCTACCTTCGATATGCTTTCTGCGCTTTCGACGCAGGAGGAAGCAGCACCCGAAGGCAAGTACCGCAATGGCGAGAATGGCCAAGGGTACACCGACACCGATGCCAATCTTTTCGCGCCTTGTCAGGCCGGATTCGCTCGATGCGGGGGCTACGGGATCCGCAGATGCGCTGGGGGTCGCGGATGGCGTTGAGCTCGGGGACGAGTTTGATGCCAACGAACTTGATTTCGAGAGGGTGCTCGCAGATAAAGAAGGAAATGACGCAGAAGACGACTCGGATGAAAATGTCGAACTCAATGTCGCGCTAGACAACCTACTCGACGACGCCGTCGGTGTAGATAGTGTACTCGAGCTCTCAGACTCCAGCACCGTAGAAGATCCCACGACGCTGGTAGACATCGATTCCAGCAACGACGATCCAGTATTTGAAGCTTGTGATAGACTCGTGGCCGACGGAAGCCCCGTCACCGACGCAGTGACATCAGTCGGTAGAGCATCCGTCTCTGGGGGTGCAGCCGTAGCGGGTCCAAACTCGTCTATAAAATAGCTCTGGATATCATACGGCAGCTCATTGAACCACTGCGGTCTATTATCATCCAGGAACTCTTCCCACAATATGCTTGATACGGCTGGTATGTTGGTGGCAGCGATTTGACGTAGCGACTGTGGTAGTGCCGTGATGAGCACGTTGAAGACATCAATTCTGCTCTCGATGTTAGAGTGAGAAGATCTTGAAAGACTTGTGAGGAGAAAGAGTGTATCTTACGCATCGGGTTCCTGCCTGTTTTGTAGCGATCGTGCATCAATCCGGTCTGGGAGTGGTGCTGGTGTAATAGCGGGCATCGGCAACGCCGCGCCATGTACCTTTCCCAGCAGCGCAATTCCCAAGACCAACAGATTCCATCCTCGTAACGAATGCATGTATGCGCGAGAGCGAGCAAGATAACAAGCAAGCGAGTGTTTGTAAAAGAAAGAAAAAAAAAGGCTCAATAACGATATGGGAAAAAGGTCGATATTTGCAACGACTTGTATAAAATCAATGCTTCATGTCTGGCAAACAGCAACAATACAATTCGACCAGCAATTCAGAAGGAGGAGAAGAAGAAACCGGCAGCAGCGGTGGCCATACTTTTTGACCTGTTTACACCCATGTACATTATTGCAGGGTCCCACGCGCTCTCATAATTTGTCGCAAAGTGAGCATTACACTCGCAGCCATGCAGCCATGCAGCAGTTAGCGGTGGCGATTTAGGAGGAACCCAGAAAGATCGTCGCCCACCGACACAGCCTACCGGTCTCTTTACCCCTCAAGGAAGTCCAGCGTGCACATCAGGGTCCTGTCAAAGCCGGCTGTCCACCGGTTTCAACCCCACTGCTTTTCGCCACTTTGCACTAGCCACAGGCACGGCATGGCATTTTCGAGCAAATCGCATCACAGAGCTGCAAAAAGTTGGCCCTGGCGTTAGTTCCGTGCGTGGAAACGTGTCTGAGTGGGCCCAAAACGGCTGCGAGTGGCGGTGCGGCTTACATGGGGGTCTTTCGCTTCGCTGCCGAACTGGACAGGTCTGGTTGCCGACGAAGCGAACGCGCTTCTCTGGCTCCTGGGTGGACGGTTGATGTGCCGCGACTGTAAGAGACAAAGATTGACATGCCAGCAGACAACGTAATGTTCGGTAAAGAGTTCTTTGTTTATTTTTGGAACGCCTGTCGGTAGATGTGTCCTTGGCCAATCGCAGACGGTAAAGCGCGAGGCCGTCCTGCAGCAAACGATGATGGTAATATGTTGTTACGAAGATAGTTCACGTTATCATTGGACTCTGGTTCAGCGGGTAGTGTAGTATATGCTCATTCTCTCATGACGTCTACTCATACAAACCAAGTTCTACTTCTTCCCATTGATCCAAAAACCGTACCTATATCCTGACTCGAGCAGCGCTCTCATTCCTCTCAGTCGCCATGCCGAATCCAAAGTCCTTTCTTCGCTTGTTACCCTTGCGGTCACCATATTGCTCGTCGAACTTCTTGATCGCGTTCAAGCTGCTCATGTCTTCACTGATGCTGGCGCTGATTTCTTGAAGCGCTTTGTCAAAGTGGCGAGGATGCAGGATGCGCTTTTCAGGGAATGTGTAGGATTGGCCGCGGACGAGATGTGGAGCCTTTGGTGTTTGTGATGGCTCTTGGGTGGATGTCGGAGTGGCGGATGAATCAGATTCCGATGATGCAGGGAATGTTGTAGCGGATGCGCCGGTGTTAGTCTCAGGTTGTGAAGATGCAGACTCTGTGTTGGTCTCTGAGCTAGCCTTGGCGGCCGCGATGGCGGCTTGTTCGTTTTCTTCCTTGACGCAGGCTAGTGCCGCTGATACGGCGATGTTCTTGAGGTCACTTCCGCTGTAGAATGGCGTACGCTTCGCGATGTCTTCCAAGTCGACAGCCTCATCTAATTGTTCGCCCCTAAGATGTATCCGCAAAATCTCCTTTCGGTCTGCTTGCGTAGGTAGATCTACCAATAATCGTCTTGGTAGTCGACGAATCACGGCGTCGTCCAAGTCGAAGGGCCGGTTCGTAGCTACCATGACAAACACCGACAAATCGTTGAGGCCGTCCCACTCCTTCAAGAACTGATTCAGGATGTCGCGGTGTGACGCACGTTCGCGCATTGCATCTCTCGACGCGAAAACAGCGTCGGCTTCATCAAGAAACACGATGCACGGCGATAGCTTGCGCGCCAGGGAAAAGATGGCGGCGACATTCTTTTCGCCCTCGCCCACGTACTTGTCCATGATTTGGCTTCCAGACACCTCAAGGACCGAACTACCACTTTCCTTCGCCACGGCTTTGGCAAGAAGTGTCTTACCCGTACCCGGGGGCCCGTACAGCAGTGCACCGGAAATCTTTTCAGTTGCCAAGATACCATAGCTAAATGCTTCTGGTCGCAACAACGACAAAGAGGTGATGGTACGTATAGAGTCGACCGTTTCCGTTGGTACGTGGACCTGTTCAAATGTCGTTTTGATCTGGTCAGGGTCTGCAATGCCAGGCATGAGTCGCTTTTCGTGCTTGTTAGCGGTAGACGCTATCCTCTGCAGATTACGTTGACGCTGCATGTTTTTCTCCTCTATACGCTTTCGGCCGGAACCTGGCTCGATTTTGGCTTCCATGTTGCTGAACGCATTCTTGGATCGCTTCGTCATATCGGCGGTTCTTTCAAAGTAGGTATACTTGGCGGTATCACTAGCTTTCAGCAAACCCATCGCCAGGGCGACATGTGCCCAGCTCAACTGTACTGGTGCAGACCCAGATGATGCTTCCCTGTTCACTGGGTTTGTTACCAGCAACCCGAGAGCTGTTAATGCCACTCTATGCACCTCGTCGTATGTTAGCACGCGATTGAAGTGCGACTCTGAGAATATGGGCGCCCATTCACGGAAGCGTAGATGACTCTGGTCCATGTCGGAAATACTGGCTGCGGTAGATGGATCCAAAGAGCGGAGCATGTCTCGTATATGGTGCAGGTTGATGTGCTGGAATTTGCTCTTCTCTGCTAGCGGGATATCGAGAGAGGATATGTTACTGCTTCCAAGAGATGCGATAGCCTCGTCAATCGTTGGTGTACTGTTGCTGAAATCCGGTGCAATGACGATGGTTCTAAAGAAGCTGCTTTCGCCCTCGCTCTGAAGACCGCGAACACCACTAAGATCCGTCAGATTCATTGCTCGTCTAGTCTGATAAGAATACATACCTGGGATTGAGTTCAGGCGTGAGGTCGCGTGAACAGGTGTTCCCTACGATCATAATGCTCTCGCCAGCAATACGCCGCCTGCGAACAAGCTCTTCAAGCTTCTGAATAATACGACCGCCATAGTGAGTAGCATTCAATTCCTTGAAGTCTTTGACGTATATTATTTTAGACGTTTGTGGGACGTTGAGCGTCTGGGGGGCTTGGCCAACTTTGACTTCGAAATTGATATCTGGCCTTGCCGCGATTGGCAACGTCGAGTTCAAATCAAGCCCAGCACTTTCTTGACCTAGAGAGTAGTCGAAGAAAGCAGGGCTCTTGGAGGTTGTTGATTGTTGGTCAGAGAGGGGAATTTGTTGCAGACTCTCACTACCAACCAAGCCACGGCTTTGCTTTGCTTCGCTTGAATCGACTAAAGTTTCTAAGAGAGCGGCTAGCTTCATGTCTTCTAGTTGCATCTCGCTTTGGCTTTGATTTCGACCAGAGTCCTCGCTAACAGCACTGCTGGCCGAACCAAATGCGCCCCCTGAGCCAAGCTGCAGGCCTTTCAGGTCTTGAGTCATGGCCCTTAGAGCAGGCGTCAGGGCGATGATGGAGAGAGGCATACTACGAGGCCGCATCGAGTTTGGATCAGACTGATCCATGGGCGAAGATTGAGACCAATCCGATTCGTCTTCGGCACCAGATTCCTGCACGTCGGCCATGAAATCGTTTACGTCTGCATTTAATCGATACGTTTCATAGCCCAGTGAGCGAATTGAGCGTGGCGATGGCTCTGCTCCTTCCCCCAAGTAGTCGCCGGCAAGCTGAGCCAAATCTTGAGCACCCAATACGATGACGTCAGAGCCCAGTTCAAATGCAGAAGATACTACACATGCATCTATCGCTCCTTCGTGTTCGGGTGCAGGTGAATGGAGGATGAGGTTCGTTTTGGCAGCGGGGAAGGAATCGCCCGCGGCAGGCTGTAACGCAGAGAGGGAGGCAGCAATGTTGGCCCGTACTTCGGCGACGACTAGAGAAGATAGGTGCTTGGAGGTCTCACTCTGCCTGGACCTCGCGACCTCTCGCTTTCTAGCAGCCATTCCAAGTTTGGCACCAAGTTTTCTCATCTCTTCAACCTTCTTACGCAGATCCATGACAGGGTCCTTTTGTAGCTTGCTCAGTTTTGTCCAGTCCTCGGTGAAAGCGCTATCCTCGGTGATGCTAGTAACGGGGACGTCGCCAGGGCGCCCAGCTTCTGTGCTAGCCACTGCCTCGTCAATTCGAGATTGCGACTCCTGCTTGTCCACCTGTTCGTCTAGCGCCATTCTCTCCTCCAAGTATTTCTCAACCTTGTGCTTCTCATTGTCATCGAGACGTCTGCTCCACAGGCCACGGATCAATCGCGAGAGGACCTGGGCCGTGTCCGAGTCACGTCGAGCCGGAATCGCACAGGTGGCCTGCTCTCCCGATTCGCCATGGGTTACTGCGACAGAGAGAAGCGTGGGTGGCTTCGCATCCTGTGGGTCTCCAGGCAGGTCTTGACGCCTCAACACCCTCTTCTTCAGGAACCAGTCTGGTACATGCACGGGCGGCAAACCTTGGGCCTTTTTGCTCCGTTGTTGGCGGCGCAAGGCAGCCGAGTACCTGCGCGTTGTTTCCCGTGATCGCAGAAGCTTTTGTGCTAACAAGTCGGGGTCCTCCAATGCTACCGCGCCATCTGCTGGCTCCTCTATGGCTGCTGCCTTGTCTCGATCCGTTGAGGTAGCGCCATCCTGGTCGGTGGGTGTACCATTGGGCGCCGGCGGAGGGTTCGAGGCTTGGGCGAGTGGTCGTGCGGTATGAAATGTTCGTAACCGTGGTGTCGATGGATAGCGGCGGCCGCGGATAAAGCGCGCTGGAGGTCTTTTCGTGGACGCTCGCAGTGCAGACCGAATCACGTACATTCGGGCGTCTGGAGGGCTCCCGGGGATGCAGAGGGAGGAAGCCTACAGAGGGGGTGTAGGCCTTGGGGTGGGATTTGAGCGATGCGCTGGCTATGATGGCAATTCCGACGACAACTTTCTTCGTTATCCTATTGAGCCAGGGTACAGGGCCAAGACACGCGCTTATCCCCGCCCTATCGCCACACTACACCCCATCGCGACCTGCGTTCACGACTTCTGAATCAGGGCTGTTGAACTGACTTGCATGATTCACCAAGAAGATACTAACGCATTCCGTCGTCAGCCAAAAATGCTTCGTCTGATGGGCTTGGACGGGTGACGTAGCTAGCCTACGCACTGACCGCGGGGTCGATTTTGGGGGGGTTAGGACAGTGTGAGTTTGGTAGAGTACACACGGCTGCAAGATTACGTGAGAAGACATGTGCGGACTGGAATTTTGGATTCATATAATTTCTTGAAATTTATTGCCAAGTTCCTCTTGTCAATTGGGTAACCTGTGGGAGTAGTGGTTGCAATGGGACATGTTGATGTGCACTCTAATACGTGCGTCTCCTATGCCAGATCTAAATTGGCACTTGAGAAGACTACCAGCAATTAATATGGTATCTACGCTGTTCTAATTCTGCTACCGCAGATGGGGATAGCCTTTTGCTCTGACCAGGTAATTCATCTCTGGGCCAACGAAACCCGGAAATGATGCAGAATATGACTGTGATCAAACGCACCGACTACATGACTGAAAGTTCTCTGCTCATCATCCCAACTAGATTGAATCTGCCCATGCCTTGTCTGCAACAAAGTAAACGCCTGTGCAGTGGAATCAATACTGAACAGTACCATGGATCCAAGTCGAGTCAACTCTCCTCCACAACGCCTGTGCACGTCTGTCATCGAAGTCTGCCTAATGTGTCGTCACAAGAGATACCCCAAAGCAATGGAGGTTTTGGAGCCCAAAAGACATAAGAGGCGGCGGTGGACTGTCTGTTGCATATACTTTTGGTAGAATCGTGACGATGAATAGAACGGACTCTTTCGATGTCGAACTGGCCGGTAAGTTTTGGAAGACTTCGCTACTATCAAACAATTTGTTTGAATTGTCTATAAGGCTTGCATGAGGAATGTAGCTGACGAGTATAGATTACGCGCAAGTCCAACACCTCTCAAACGACGAGAAGCCATCCCGCAGGTGCTCCCACCCATACACCAACGAAGAAGGCGAAAATCTTGGTGAGCCTGTGACACGAGCACAGCAATTGAGGATTCTTTCTTCTACTTGTTTAGTTGCCTTTACAGTAATAGGTTCGTATCCCCAACTTCGTCAGACCGCGTCAGATCGCGGTCCAACCTCTCTTTGTTCAGTTCAAGGAGCGCTTTACAAATATACGTTGGCTGACTTCTATAGGGCTAAATCAGGCATTCGGTGTTTTCCAAGCACACTATGGGCGTCAAGACCCTGTCCTGGAGGGCGTACTTCTCAGGGGTGAGGTGTCGCAGCGGCCGTTGATTTCAACAATTGGCTCTCTGGGCAATGGAGGGATCGTTGCTGTTTTCGGACTGCTTTACTACCCCCACTTATCCAGGATAGGAGGTCATATCAGACCTCTCTGCTTCACCGGTACTTCGCTCATTGCAGCTGGGTTCGCAATAGCAGCTGCTGCCAGTCACGACGTAAGGAGTCTTTTCACTTACTACCGCAACAACCACTCACTCTGTTACAGTTAGCAACGCTCGTCGTATGCCAAGGCCTTTTGGTCGGTCTCGGATCCGGTATCCTCATTTATGTGCTGTCGCCAATTCTCCCGGAATACTTCCCACAACGAAGCGGCCTCGCGCAGGGAGTCATGTTCGCATGTGGGCGCCCAATACCCTCCATTCAAGATATTCTGCTAACAGTTGTAGCTGCTGCTCTAGGTGCAATGGTATGGGTCCTCGGGTTAACGAAGTCACTTAAGACACTCGGCGTTCGGTGGACCCTGGGTGTCGTGGCTATACTCAGCGTCACGATATTGTCAGTTGCCAGCGCGCTTGCCTTACCACCTCGGAGATTCAAAAGGCGCTGCACAAGCATCGTGACTTGGAAAACCGTTCAAGATCCAATGTTCATCTCTCTCGCAGTCGCAAATTTGATTCATCCGTTGACGCTGGCCATTCCTCTGGTATTTGGCCCCGAGTTTGCTGAATCCATAGGGACTAGCGTCACACTGGCCTCACACCTTCTGGCCATCAACTCGGGCGTTGGGATTCCAGGAAGACTGTGCGCTGGCTGGCTCTCGGACAAGCTCGGGCACTTGAACATGCTGTTGATGGCCACCGCCGTGTATGCTGTTGCGACTTGGGGTCTTTGGCTGCCTGCAGCATTGACAGGCCATGTGGGTCTGTACGTTGCCATGTGCATTTTCCATGGGCTCGTAAATGGCGTCTTCAATACAGTCATGAACTCGGCTCAGAAGACGTTGTTCGGTGCCGAGATGTACTACCCGAACATTGGCGCAACGACGACTATACGTGGGGTAGGCTACGTGGTCGGTGCACCTATAGCTGGGGCGATGGTATCTGGGGTCGCCAACGAGGATTTGCAAGGTCCCGACTTCGAGAGGCCGATTTTGTACACTGCAGTGTTACTTACTATCTCGCTGTTGTGCCTTGTCAATACCCGCCGGCTGGATGCGAAGAGGAACGGGTGGAAATTGGTCCGCTGATGCAGTAGTAGCGAAGCAAAGATGGGGTTCTCGGAAGTATTGTGGGTAGGATTCTGAGTTGTAATTCAATCATTGGCATTGGAGACAATCCTGTACGAGTGCGTCGTTTTCGCGTTATTACCAGCAAATTGAAGAAACAGCCAAATACGGAAGTAGCGGTCTTGCAATTGATGTCTTCGCAACAACTCCAGCAGTACTAATGTCTCCCTTACTTTTCATCGACTCGGCACTGTCAACCGTCGCTAATCAGCTAATCTCCACCGCCAGCGCGTAACCACGATGGACCTCGTAACCCACTATACCGGCCTCTGGGGTTGCCGCGCAGCGTGGATAGGGGACAAGGAGCGTGTTTATGTATTGTTCTGCCACGTCGTGCCCTGCGGCGGCGCATGGACTCTCGGTAGGTGCATGCCCGCAGGGAGGCCCATGGCCAAGTGGCACAACAGGGCGGACGCCTGCGTTAGCTGATCGAGACCCTGTATAGCCGTTACCGCCTGCATGTTCGACGTCAATCAACCGGCAGCCGGGAAGATGTCATGGCGGAATATCGAGGAAACGTCCAGCCTCGCGAATATTGAGACGGCTGAAACGGACAAGACGTGATTGTGATGGTGCAAGGTGATAGGGTTTAGCGAACGACTATCAATGGCTGCGTCTCCGCCTGTTCCTGAGAGCCTGCATGTCTGTGCGTCGTCGATCGTCTCTTCCGGTTGTGTGTTGACCGCCGGCGCAAAGGGCCTGAAAGACTAAAACCCACCGTCGAGGCGCGTACCCGCTTACTGCACGAGCGCGCAAGCTGCAGGGCCCTTTGTTCTTTCACCCTCACCCGCGAGACACCTATGCTGCTGGCCCAATTCCCCCCTCACGTCGCTTTTTCTGGTGCACAGAAGCTTCACGGTAGCTTCGGGATAACCCTTTCTTAGTTAGAGCCGGGTGCCAGAGATTCCCTCACTAACCACGCGCCAACCCGTTCCCTCTCCTCCAGAGCAGGCGCATCCAGTGCCATGACGTCTTTCTGAGATGTCTGCTAGCCATCGCAAACCTCCTCCACTACCGACTTGGAGGCCGCGATGTCGCTTACGCCCTCCAATTCCCGGATGAGCCCAGCCATTGGGTCCGGCATCAAGCTGAATCCCTCCCCATCCCCATTTTATAAGACCACCCCGCGCTCGCCCGTCAAGCAAGGACGCGCCGAGGCCAGTCTTGCCCTGCGCCAGGTTATCGGGACCACGACCAACTCGGCCAATGCCTTTGACAGCCTGCCCGACGGCACGACTTTTGGCTACGCAGCCGGTGCCGCCGCTGTGATCGCGGCCATAGACGACCACGGCCATGTGACGCAGCGCTTCTACCGCGCACGACCTACTACGAACCCCATCAATCCCTCAGCATCCATATATGGCGGCCCCTCGACACCCACCCAGAACGAGAGCCGCAACCGGACCGCCGTCTCTTTGCGCGATGCCGGCTTTGGAGGCTCACCACTCCCATCACCCAGTGCCCACGACTGGGGCGACTCACCAGGTGGCCGACCATGGACCATGAGGGAGAAGATCAAGGCGGCCACCTGTGTCAGTTTCAGTCCTGACGGGAAATACTTTGCTGTGGGAGAGGCAAGTTCCACCTTCACTTTAATCGTCCACTCATACATGGTCCTAACTCGCTCTAGACGGGATACAAACCTCGCGTACTTGTCTTTTCTGCTTCACCCGATGCCCCTTGCGATACCCCTCTTTCTTCCCTCACCGACCATACCTTTGGCGTCAATTGCGTAGCCTTCAGTCCCGATTCCCGCTTCCTCGCCAGCCTAGGCTCGTCCAACGATGGCTTCTTGTACATCTGGCACATCAACTCCCGCACCGGAGCTGCCACGCTTCATGCTAGCAACAAGTGTGTCAGCCGCATCAACCGCATGGCATGGATGGGCAACAAGTTGGTGACTGTCGGGGTCCGCCATGTCAAAGTGTGGAAGGTCGACGACCTCAATGCTACCATGCGCATCTCCAAAGCCCGCCAGAGCGACGTTTCTTTCCTCTCTGGTTCTACACACAAGACACTGCCTGGGAGGAACTGCATCCTCGAAAGCCTGAAAGAGTCCACATTCACCAGCGTAGTCTCTATAGCCCGGGACAAGGCCATTGTGGCTTCCGACAAGGGGGACATATGTCTCATCGACGACTCAGAGTCAGATCACCGGTTTTACAAATTAATTGACGCTGGATTTGCCGTAAGCTCTCTGGCTGCCGATGTCAAAGGGCGCCTCCATGTCGTGGGTAGCCAAGGCGCACTCAAGACATTCAACATCAAGGAACTCACAGCGAGACTGACTCCCCCACCATCACCCCCACCGCGCGTCGAGTCTCCTACTGTCTCAGTCACCGATTGCGATCAGATTGGCGTCATCGCCTGCTTGAAAGACTACGTCGTTACAGTTGATTCACAACGAGCCATCCGACTTTCACAATTGTGTTCCGAGGACGACGAGGCTGTTGTTGGTGATGTTATTCATACACTACCGGCACATGGAAAAGCTGTGCTAGGGGTACACGCCGGGCTTGCCCAGTCCAATGTTCCCGGTGCCTCCTATTACACTTGGGCTGCGGACGGGACGGTCATCTTCTGGAGTCAAGGCTTGTGCAAAGACTCGCTTCAGGTTCAACTTGAACAACTAGATGATCCAGAAGCGGTTCCAAACGAGTTGAGGACAGTGCGCGCCACTGCTGATGGTGCCTACCTGGTAGCAGGAGACAAGTTCGGTGTATTAAGGTTCATCGACTGCAAGACCAAGACATGCACCTTGGAGTTCAAAGCTCATGCAAGCGAGATCACGAGCATTGCTATTCACGAAGAAGCGCAAGTTACATTTGTCGCTTGTGCCAGCCGAGACCGCACCGTCCAAGTATTCACGCGATTAGGCGAAACTTGGGACCTATTACAAACGCTGGACGAGCACGTTGGGGCGGTAAACGGAATCACCTTCTCCCGGAATGGTACCCGCTTAGTGTCTTCTTCGAGTGATCGGAGTCTGGTGGTTCGCGAGCTGCTGTCGCTCGAGGAAGACGGTGGAACCAATCGCGCCTTCGTAATGTCGCGCGCGATTATGCTCAAAGCCACTCCAGTCTCCTCAGCATGGGATGTCGACCAGGATGATGTCCTTCTTGTGTCAACCATCGACCGCCAGGTTCACAAATTCGACATCCGGACAGGTCAATGCCTTAGCAATTTCCGCGCATGTGATACTGACGGAGGCGATGCTGTCGTCTTATCGTCGTTGGTCCACATCTCCCGTGGTTGGGGTGCTCCATTGATAGCTGGTGTCTCGAGCACAGACAAATCGATACGCGTATACGACGAGAGTGGTTCGCTGGTCGCCCGTGACTGGGGCCATACAGAGGGCGTTTCTAACATTGCGCTCGTACAAACACCTGAGAGCCTAGCCGACGAGTCCAGCGAGAAGTCCTTGGTCACTGTCGCAGTAGATGGAACCATCTTTGTATGGGCACTAGGCGTACAGGCACCCAATCGTCAGGAGGCCTCGAAATCTATGGACTTGCTTACCCCAAACACGCCATCGAATCAGGACCTACTGTCGAATAAGCCACCTCTACGGCGTGTCATGTCACAATCAGAATTGGCACGCTACCAACGGTCACAACAGGACGGAGACGCTACACCCAGCGGTAGCAGGTCACCGAAGTTGCGGAAAAAGGTGTCAAAGTTCTCACTCACGCCGGCACCAAAACTTGAACCATCACCTATGCAGGGCAGTTCGCGGGATGGCCGGGTAACGACCTGGCCAGACAAGGGTACCGGTCGAAGAAACAAAAACCGTTCACCATCGCCCCCAAGCCCCCGGAACCGACAGCAATCGAAGCGTCGCGCATCAATAGACAACAGAAGTCGCACAAAGGCCCCAGCTCACGAATTTGGTAGTATTGGAGCATCGACAGAAAGCTTATGCAGGACCCTTCGGGCTTACAGGAAGCGCCTCGCAAATAGCTCCGACACCATGAGCCCCGAGCTCGCAAAAGAGGTCGAGAGAGAGCTTGCTGTAACAGCGAGAGCAATTGGGGACAGAGTAAAAACAAAGGCATTTGAAGAGACGGTCATGGTTAAGCTGCTAGATCAGTACTCAGAGCGTTTGGTGAATATGCTAGACGAAAAGATTGCAGCCAGTGTGGCGCAACGCGTGCGGGAGAGTAGCGTGGGCAACTTTTCGGATGGAGCAGAGTCACCTCGCCTTCCTCAAGGCCCTTCTAGAAGCAGAGCAGGCAGTGAGGGCATGGCAAGCTTTCGGGGAGACTCAGAGTCGGGTACAGACGTGCTCGATAGTACAGAAAAAGTCGACAATTGAATGAAGGTGTTTGGGCGGGAGGAACGGTTCACAGGGGCGTAACTGGGCAGGACTGGGGACATCCAAGCCGCATATGATGAACAATATGGTGGGGCCGGCGTTGGAAGGGGGGCCAAGAGCAAACAAACGGCGTTTTGGTGTATCAAAGATGCTCGTCTCCATTGAGCATAACATGGCGTTGAAAGCGGGAAATGACCAAATTTGGTCATGCATTACTTCTCCATCTCTCTATAGTACAATTACGTACACGTAATAGTAGTTCCTAGTTTTCCCTTTGTCAATCTCGCTCAGTAGTGTACAACAAAATAAAGCGACTTTGTCCATAACAACGTGCACCTCTTTCTTCACAACTTGGCCAGCTCCTGCATGACCCTCAGATCGTCCCTTCCAATCTCGGACAAACTTCGCTTTCCCAGGTTCGCAAGCGAACTATCAGTATCGGCCAACAAACAGTCCAAGACATGTTTGACGCCCTCCTCGCCTCCCATAGCCAAGCCGTACGCATACGGCCTGCCTACCAAGACAGCCTTGGCGCCCAAGGCCAACGCCTTGAGCACATCAGACCCCGTCCTAATACCCGAGTCGAAGAGAAGCGTCAGCCCACTACTCTTGACCTTTTCATCAGCCCCGATTTCAGCCAAAGCATCAAGAGAAGCAACAGCGCCATCAAGCTGGCGGCCCCCATGATTCGACACGACAATGCCATCGATGCCATGCTCAATAGCGCGATGCGCATCCTCGACCGTCTGAATCCCTTTAAGCACAATGGGGCCATCCCAATTATCCTTGAGAAACTGCAAATCCTCCCACGACCGATAATTACCCGAAGCAACCAGATTCGTAAAGAACATGGCCTTCTTAATCACACTGGCGTGCGTCAGCACCTTTGCCGCACCGCCAATACTACCAGGCCTCTTGAGAATCTGCCAAATCTCGGCGACTTTCTCTGCGGCGGTGCGCGCATCGTTTGCCTGTTCCTCGGCAAACAGGCGGGTGAAGACGGGGTCTGAGAAGCCGACCTGGCAGCCCTGGCCCCAGATGAAGGGGATATAAGATTCGTCGAGGTCATTGGGGCGCCAGCCGATCATAAAAGTGTCCAGTGTCACGACGAGGACTTTGTACCCGTTTGTCTTTGCGCGGCGGAGCAGGGAGGCTGTGAATTCCGACGCCGAGGGTTTCGGCCAGTAGAGCTGGAACCACCGGTCGCCGGGCGTGCCGTCGTGGGTGTTGGCCGCTGCGACTTGCTCAATGCTGCGTGTTGCGGCTGTGGAAAGTATCATGGGGACTTTGGCGGCGGCACAGGCTCGTGCTGTGGCTTCTTCGCCGTCGGGGTGCAGGATCTCTTGCACGCCTATTGGGGCTACCAGAATCGGGCTGCTGTAGTGCGTTCCGAATAGCTCGACGCTCATTTCTCGTCGCGTCGCCGGCACAAGCATCCATGGTCGCAGCCGGTACCGCGAGAAGGCCGATATGTTGGCTCGGTATGTGTCTTCGCTACTTGCTGATCCGGCTACGTAGAGGAAGTTTGGTAGCGGGATTGCGGCGCGGGCGCTGGCCTCCCATTGTGATGGCTTCGTCGAGTATTTTGGCGGTCGTAGTGAGGCGTAGATGTCGCGTTGGTAGGCTGAATGGGATGTGGGGTCTGGTTCGTAGGATGTTGTTTCTGCGGTTTTGGAGAGGACTTTTGTGTCTGTCATGATGGATTTTTTTGTCGATTGTATATCTCTGATGACAAGTTCCGTTTTGGAGGAAGAGAGAGGGTGTTCGACGAGGCTTATGGTGTGCAGAGCTCTCGGTTCGACGTAATGGTATATCGATGCGTTGTGGAGGACGCGTTCCCGAACGCGGAGGTGGATCGACGTGCCGAGGTCTCCACACCACATCCCAGCCGCCCTGTCATCCGCCCCCTGTCTCACATCCTGGATCTTTGCTTCTTTCCCAGCGCACACAGTGAGTAGGAAAGCATCGTAAATATGATTTCGAGATAGGTAAAAAGGGCCACTACTGCTGTCACACAGCCATGGGCACTTTTCCAGAACGACAAAGCTACAGGACAGACGAAATACGACCCACGCTCGGGCAGAAACAAGTGTTTGAAGCCGCTCTTCACCGCCCGCGCTGTCGCCGAACGAACAACTATGCAAGATGACTCCTTCGTCGCTTTGATCTTTGCGCCTTCTTTTTCTTGTCATTTCCCATCACCGCCTCAGACAGCATAGCATGCCTACGTCTCTATCTAAAGGCGCCATAACGGCCCTCATTGTAGCTATTTTCGCAACCATCTACAACAAATTCCAACCCTCATTCTTCTCCGCACTCAGTCCCTCGCTCTATGCTTCTATATGTGGTTCGGAGACCAATGGATCGTGTTCTGGCTATCTGAGCTACGACTGCGCTGCTAAACCCCATCACTCAAGCTGTGATAGCTGGTGGCATCCCCAGCGCAGCGTTGGCACAGACACCAAGAACGAGCATGGTGCTGGAGCGATAACAGAAGACTGGAATATCCTGTATCATCTTGGTGGTAATGGACCGTGGGTTGAGAAGGTGATCGATGTTGTCGAAGGGGGTATTGCGACGCCTGAGGGGTGTGAGGTTCTGCAGGTTCACATGGTATGTTTTCGCTCAGAGGTCCTCGGGCTATGAGTTTGGTCTTCCCCAAATGTTTCATGTTAGAAGGGTTCCTGGGAAGGGGGTTCCTGGGAAGAGGTTAGCTAATGTGCTGCTGTGAAGATGGCCAGGCATGGCGAGCGGTACCCTACAAAAAGGGCTGGTGAGGGTAAGTGGAAACGCGCGCCATGGTACTAGTATATACGCTTATGGTAATTGCAGCTCAAAAAGCTGTTATCAAGCGTATGAAAGACAGTGGCAAGGTATTCACTGGTAGTCTCGCATTCTTGAACGAGTGGGAACTTTTCTGGTCTTCAGGTATGTCTCCATTCCAAAACAACCTATCCGCCAGTTCGAAGGACCGTGTATCCCTTGGTTCACATCACCTGTTCTCTCTCTACCTATACGAAGCTTGAGTTCCTGATGTCTTACTCCATCGGCTTTCTGCACCAAAGACTATGCACAACCGCTCCAACTAACACCTCACGAAAGATGACAACGACCTCGAACAACTCACCTCCACCGGTCCTTTTGCCGGAACACTTGGCTCCTTCACCACGGGCGTCCGTCTGCGCACACGGTACCAGCACCTAGTCGACCATGCCATGGCCACCTATCCAAGCCACCCCACCTCATTCTGGGCCAGCGATTCCAACCGCGTCATCGAAACAGCCAAGCACTTTGCCTCCGGTTTCTTCGGTCTCGACTACACCGCCGCTCACACAGCAACTCTCTCTGTGATATCCGAACACAGCTCCCTCGGCGCCGACACACTAACACCAGGCCGCACCTGCCTCGCCAATAAGCGCGACGAACAGCACGGCCAGCGAAAAGGCTACCGTCTCATGGGCGAGTGGCGCGCCACGTACATGCCGCCTATCCGCCGCCGTCTCCTCGAGCAAACAGGCATGTACTTCTCCGACGAAGAAATCTACGCCATGCAAGAAATGTGCGGGTTTGAAACTACCGTTCGCGGACGCAGTGAGTGGTGTGATCTTTTCACACGAGAAGAGTTTCTCGATTTTGAATATGCGAGGGATATTCTGCATTATTATCGTGCTGGGCCTGGGCAGAAGTATGCGGAGAGTATGGGCTGGTTGTGGGTTAATGCTACGACGAATTTGCTTGTGCAGGGGCCCGAGGAGGCGGGAGGGTTGTTCTTTAGTTTGTGAGTCTCTTTTCCCTTTCCATCCTTGTTGATATTGTGTGGATGGCTGGGTGAGTGCTTATATTGAGATCGTGCGCTGATGAGAGGGAATATCAGTGTCCACGACGGAGACATCGCGCCCATGATCGCTGCACTCGATGTCATAAACGACGACGAGCATCTCCCTATCACACACATCCCGCACGACCGCAAGTGGCGCAAATCTCAGGTCTCGCCTATGGGCGGTCGCATCATCTTTGAGCTGCTGTCTTGTAATGCTACTGGCTCAGCGTCCCCCCCAGAAAAGTTCGTCAGACTCAATATCAACGACGGCATCACCGCGATACCGGGCTGCGATAGTGGGCCAGGTAAAAGCTGTCCTTTGGATGAGTTTGCGGCGCGGACTAAGAGGAAAGGTGAGAATTTGGAGGACTTCAGGGAGCTGTGTGGGTTGGATGGAGATGCCGCAGGGGAAATCACTTTCCTGAACCAGAAGCGGGGGTTGTAATATTGGGCAGCTTCATTGAGGTCCGGGTGATTACCCCTTCTACAAATTTCTTGAGACTAAGATGAAGTCTCATTGTATGTACTCCAACACGACCAATGCATCTAAGCATATACATAACAAAATGGTCCCGCGAGCGTGCTCACTGCATCCTTGATTGTGATGTTCGCTGGACCCACATACCCCAAGCTCAACACATCATCCAGAGTGGCGTTGCGACTCGATGGGTTGTTGAGAAATGTCATAGTGCCTGCGATGCTGTTTTGCCTGCTTTTCAGGTCGAGATTTTGCCATGTCCACCACACGCGGTCGATCATGCCGTGATGGAAATAAAAGGCTGGGTCGGCTGGAGAGTTGAACCTTGCGCAAAGTCAGTACATATTTGATGTAAATTCTTGTTGAAGATGTTGGGTCGCAGATAAGAGAGCAAATGAGGGTGGGGTTGCGGATGACTTACATATCCATCCCAGAGTCACCACCGATGGTATAGTGGCCGCTATTGTGCACACCCATTACTCCCACAGTAAAGTTCTGCATCTTGTTCTGGAAGCTGAGAATGTCTGGATAATTCTTGATCAAGTCCACGACCAAATCATCTCTCGTTTCGTTTGAGGCCTGTGTGTTGATGTCGCGGCTAAGGCAACGGGGATTGTAGCCCAGACTATCGGCTTGTGGATTTGGCGGCACGCCTTTGGCTGTTGTTTGTATTGGTCCGAGGTTGATCTCCCAACTGTATTCTAATCAGCTCATGTAACAACGATTGAAAATATGGTAAACGAACTCTTTGAAAGGGCCAGACTTGATACAACCTCCGCCGTTCGCGGAATGGAATTGCACCATGCAGCGAAATTCGTTCGGGAGACACCAAGAGCCTGTTCATACGCCCAGATGTAATAGCGATGCCAGCTGAGGAAGTTTCCCTTGCAGACGTTAGCCCATGATACTTTCTCAAATCATCAACTGACGTACTGTTCCATGTATACTCATTGTCTGAAGGATGTGTGTGACGATGAAATCGTCGAATCGGCTCTGAGCCCCAGAAGAGATTGCTGCTGGTGTCTTTGCGGGCTTTTTTCCGAGACATTGGACAGCGTCGATATAGTTGAGCTTCTGGGCCTCTGACAATGTCGACCTGAAGGCTATCTTAGTGAAAATGTTTTATTTATGTTCCAGAGACCTCGTACCATTCTCGTCGGATGGAGGCATTTTCGTGTGTACAGCTTTCCGGGTTCAGGCTACCGTTTTCGTTCACATATTCTGTGAGTTTTTCTAGAGCATCGGCAGCTAAAGCATCATTGCCCGCAGCGGTTGCACCAACACTGCCACACAGCGTTGCGATAGCGAAGACGATTACTTTCATCTTCAAAAACGCTCGAGGGTGTGCGAGGAATAACTCCATCAACAACCTGATGCAGGAAAGCACATTTTATAAGCGAGGTACTTTGTTAGAACATCTTAGATGCGTAGCGTGTCTTTCTGCATGCCGCGGTTCTCGAATACATGTGCATCCTCTGTGGAAAACCAGGGCAATTGTCTATCTCTTTTGCATGTCGGTAGTCACGAAGGATCCCGTGTCTAGACAAAAATTGGAGAACTGCAGGAAAAAGTTATGCAGGCATGGTAAGAACCTACCTATTCCAGACAGGCTACAGAATATACACCAATTAGAACATGGCGTTGCATAGGATTCCGCGGGAGTGACGGGCAGATGGAATACCCCGCAGCCCATAGACGTAGGTGGGAAAGCGGATATTGCACGAAGATAGTCCTATACATAGAGTTGTAGGCACGAAGCTATTGAGATCGGATTGTTCCGTGGAATCTTGGCTTAAACTTTGCGTATGCCCACATTCTGTCTCTCGAGGTAGGGTCTTGGTCTCGAGACTGTGGAAGCCCTTGGCTCGCATGACTGTGCCACAGACAGGCAGGAAATATATGAGCCGAGACCTGTAACTGTATGCGGATGCAGGGAAACTCATTACTAACGAGCATGCGTTCATGGGCTGGAACCCGATTTTGTTCATCAGGTGAAGCTGAATACATGCTGGTGAAGAACGATGTACGTTAGTTGCTATGTGAGTTTCAAGCGCCGTGTGAAGGAGACTGCCTGCGTGCGAATGAGTGCCGCCATCGAGAAACCACTGGGATAAGCCAAATAAGAGAGTGAGGCAGAAGGTAGAACGATTGATGATATGATAAAAGTGGTGCGCGTTTCAGAAGTTGATGAGTGCCCGGGCTTTCTCGACGTGACAGAGCACGCTAGACCCCGCCAAGGCTCCGCGCTCATTCTTCTAGCTTCAATGTCATCCACAACTTCTACTTTCAGGTCTCGCCCCTCTTCTAGCATCCTTCGCTTTGATATTTGCAGCTTCATGAGTCGCACAAGTCCGAAAGATGTCAGCCACGATATCATAGAGGCGGGTATGTCTCGGCGTACGCCGACTGTTTAAACAGGCAACTTTCCCTATACCCTTCTTCAAACTGGTCACTAGGCCATTGCTAGATGACTACTGTCAGCAATATATATTTGTTACTGAGCGAGGCGCCATCAGCTGACACAGTCTCAATGTTTCCTCCACTACAAATATGTACAAATTGACCGTACACGTCTTGCGCTTGGTTCGCTGTGCACCACCAAACTATCTGCTCACACAATGACGGCAGCTTCCGAATATCTCCAAGCTTTTGAGTCCATGACTTGGGCCACACCGTACCTTACGTCTCCAGAGTGGATTGCCCGCGACCGCGATAGAGGCACCGAACCCGGCGAAGATACGGACCGATTCTGTCGCGAAACCATATGTGCAAACAACGGTGTCCGACATTGGGTTGAATTATACGAGAAACCCGCTCCTGGCGCAAAGGTTACGAAATCCATATCCCTGATAAAATTTGGTACCGGTTTGAACGGCTTCCCGGGCATCTGCCACGGCGGTGCGCTTTTTACACTCATGGATGAAGCAATGTTACACATCCTAGTCGCGAACACCGTGCTTGATAATGGACTTGGCTTCATGAAAGTTGGTGAAGACTATTGGCGGCTTCAGCTTCATGACGGCAAATCGGCACAAGAGGTGCTCAAGGGCCGTCTAGCGACGGCAAGCATGGACATCAAGCTTCTTGCCCCAGTACTGTGTCCAGGTGTTGTCGGCATCGAGACAGAAGTGCTAGAGGATAAAGGAATCAAGATGAAGATGAGAGCCACGATGAGGGATCGACAGGGCAAGCCGCTGATCCAAGCCGAGGGACTGTGGGTCAAAATTGGAGGTGCACCCAAGTTGTAGCAACACACCGACAATGAACCAGATATACCACAAGAGTTGCGCATGCGTTCACACCCAATCTATAGGCCGCTGACAATTCATACTCAGGCTCAGTTTGTCCTGCCATCAACAGTGCATCACCATCACACGTGTGCTGGGATCCCTGATGATCTCGCATGAACCTCGGACATACTAACCACTACGAGATCGTCAATCTATTGGTCCTTCCTGCAACGGTATTTCTCCGCGATAATGCCTGCAGCATTGTGCGCAAGGCGCAGTATGTAAACACACATGCCATCCCCTTCACCTACCATTCGCTATGACGTCTAAGGTGGCCTAGCCTATCTCGCGCGCCACCTGCAAAGCCACTACATTGGACACCAAAGTTTTTGTATAAGAGCCAGCCTCCATCAACAGATCCTAGACTTGACCGCACGGCATACTACACAAGCCCCGACTAGTTTCCAAGATGCATTCCATCCTTGCCTCGGCCGTTGCCTTCTCCCTCCTGCCTTTGACCCTGGCGCAAACTTCGGGCACATTCGACACCTTGACTTTCAATGTTGCTGGGCTTCCTGGCTTCCTCAACGGCAACGATGTCCCCGGTGACAAGGAGACCAACACTGCTCGTATCGGAGAGCTGTTCACAAAATACGACATCTCCCTCATCCATGTCCAGGAGGACTTCAACTACCACGCTACTCTTTATGCCAACGACAAACACCCATACCGCACACCTACCAGCGGTGGAGTGCCATTTGGAAGCGGACTGAATTCTTTGAGTAACTTCCCATACACCGGGTTCCAAAGTGTGAAGTGGAATACTTGCAGTACTTTCGAGTAGGTCGTCTGGGATCTCCGAGCGCAAGAGCTATACTGACGGTACTTCCTTCAACAGCAGCGCGGACTGCCTCACACCCAAAGGCTTCACCTTTATGAGGGTGAAGCTTGCCGAAGGTGTAGTCATCGATGCGTACAACCTGCACGCCGACGCTGGGTAAGTCTCGTTCTGGCTTGTTTACTCTTCGGGATGGGAATTGATCTTCCAACAGCACCACAGATGCAGATAACATGGCGCGAGCATCCAACCTTCGCCAAGTCTCCGACTATATCAAGGCCAACTCCGTCGGCAACGCAGTCGTCGTCTTCGGTGACTCAAACTCGCGCTACACACGCACCAACGACATCCCCGTTGTCTTCAGCGACGAAAACGGCATGACCGATGTCTGGCTTCAACTTGTCAAGAACGGCGTTGCACCCGCTAAAGGCGCAGACGCCCTCCTCTGCGAGAACCCTTCTACCACCAACGAATGTGAGATTGTCGACAAGGTTTGGTACCGTGGATCCGCAGCTGTCGAGCTTACCGCCAAGACGTTCGACTATGCTGGCAACATGTTCCTGCAAGAGAACGGCGATCTTCTGAGCGACCACAACGGTGTGCTAGTTGACTTTGCCTGGTCTCTGGTCGATCGCTTCAGGGTCTCCGATACCTTTGGTGGCGAGGAGGGTACTTGGTACAGTGATCTCGACACCATTTCGGGTCTCAGTAGCTCAAAGGTGTCTTCCATCACGCTTCGCGGTGCCGAGCGTGTCGACAATATTTCCGTCAAGCTCGCGTCTGGCGAAACGCTATCGCATGGTGGCACCGGCGGGACTGAATCTACCTTGACTTTGGGCAGCGGAGAGACGCTTACCTCTGCGATGCTGTGCCAAGGACAGAAGGATAACAAGACGCGAATCTTCTACGCGGAATTTACCACCAGTGCTGGGAAGACTGTGTCTACAGGCGCCAAGACTGACGACTGCGTTACAAGGACGGCCGGGACTGGTCGAAGTATCGTCGGGTTTCTAGGTCGCTCGGGCGATGAGGTTGATCAGTTGGGCTTCATCTACTCTAGCTAGAGCTGTTGTTCTTCCTGTAGGCCGCTTCAAGCTCAATACTGCCTACTAAATGATGAAAATGGAAAAGGTACAAGGTCGATAAAAAGGTATCATACAGGCGCCGGGGAAACGCGAGTGGAATTTGAAAAAGAACGTAGACAAAAAAGGGAGCGTGGTGCTTCCAAGGAGCACAACCAGAGCCTGATTTGCTTCTTCATCCATTGCCAAAGATGCTAGGCATCGACCCTGATGCGCCCGCACTCGCCGCTTGCGGAAAGCTAGGCCCAGCCGGCCCCCGTACTGGCAGTAAACTTGTCCCAACTGATGCTGCCGTACTGGAGCCACGCATATCGCTGTCCCCGTTGCTTCCAACTTTCTTTGCACCCTTCAACGTCCTTGCTTTCTTTTGTGGCTTCTCGCCGGGCTTCTTCTCCGTAGTACCAAAACGATGGTACTTGTCTCGGTTCGGTCGCCCAAATACCTTTTGTGGTGTTTGTAGCTGCGCGAAGCTAGACAATCCCTCGCCTTCATTGCCACCGACCGGCAGTATCTGCGCATTCTGGATGATCTCAATGATGCCAGCGTCATCTTCCAGCTCTTTTGCTTCTCGGTGGTCGGCCCGCGACATCTTCTTCGCACGGTTGAAAATGGCATGCTCAATCGTGTTCTCCAGCACCAGAGTCTCGACAAGCACTTCCTTCGTTTGACCTATGCGGTGTGCTCGCTTGATTGCCTGGGCTTCGATACTTGGCCTGTTGATCGGGTTCACGATGAGCACAACGCTAGCGGCGTTCAGATTCAGTCCAAGAGCACCACAAGCGACATCGATCAACAAGACGCGCACATCTGGGCCTTCGTTGAATAGCCGCACATACTCCGACCGCATGATGTTGTTCAGAGTCCTGGCATAGATGCGATGATTGACGTACATCAGCTCTAGACATTGCGCGATGTAGAATGCTGCGTTGTCACCCTCATAAAAGATGATGATCTTTTCAGTAGCTTGATGCTGCATGACTTTGTCTAGCAAGTAGCTGAGCTTGGCAGATGTGGTACCCATTATACGAGCGTCATGAAGGGGAGAATCGGCGGGCAAGTCTGCTGTCTCGTCTGCGAACGTAAGCTTGCGCTTCTTTGAGCGAGGTGGCATGAATGTGAGGGGTTCCTCGGTGGTGTTGTCGCCTTTGGTTTGTGATGGCTTTCGAGGAGAGATCTTGCTCGTCGGCGGTTGTTGAACCCCGACCAACGATGATGGTACTCCGGCCAGCTTCGATGGGGAATCAGTGACCACGCTTTCATCCTTTTCTCTTGTATCGCTTTCGGCTTTTGCCAACGCTGCGACCTTTACTCTCGCCGCATGGCCGACAGCATCAAGCCCGACGGTAGGATCATGTGCTAGTATGTTACCATCGACATGGAGCTGTCCTTCAATCAATTGCGTTACGCCGACCATGGTAGTTTCCGCTGGGTAGACAAGTGCGAAGGCACTCTTGGACTCTTTTGGCCAATTCTCGATTGCCAAGCCCATTTCATGCGCTTTACTCAGTGCTTTCCATTCATCTGAAGCCGCGAGTTTGGAAATTGTCTGACTGCTCTCCAGTAGCGACTGTGCATCTTCAATTGAGCAATGTTTGTCTTCTTTGGTCAGATATTTACTGCTCGTCGCAAGTGTAGAAGTGACATCGGCGAGGCTGAATCCAGTCCACGTGAAATTAGATTGACGCAGGTTCCTGATAAGACTGTGCCGAGCCTTGGCGCTATTCTTGTGGAAAAGGTAGTCAACGTCGGTCCGCTCGCTGGTGATCGCATTTGCCCGCAAGACCTGAATGAAGAGATTGGCCGTCATCTTATCATACCAACAAGGTTTTAGGAACACAACGCGATGTCGCATTGGCGGTAAGACAATGTCTCTCTTAACATCTTCAGGGCGTGTCTTCACGACCAAACCCTCCAGTGTCCGCAGAAAGCATGACGAGAATCCGGAGTAAGTTTTCCGGTACTGATCCTCATGGCGATATATGTATTCTTCCCAGTCAAGTTTTCCTTCCTCGTTGTCGCACCAGGGTCGAACCATGAGAAAATTTGAAGCCAGCATGCCCAGTGCCCTAGCAGACTTGAGATTGTCAGGATCGAGGTTGAAAGTTTTCCTTTTCTCAATAGCAAGCTCGCGCTGCAATGCAGGATCGCTCACAGTCTCTACCGTAGCCATGTCGACTTCTATGCCGACCAGGTTCTTTGCAGGTGCTGTGTGAATGTTAGCACATGTACCCCAGTATTCTTCACATTACTCACTGCCTGAAACAACCCATCGCCTCTCAGCTTGGATTTGTTTTGCGACCAACACTGCGTTAGATAAGGAGCTGGAGAACGAGTGACCTTCATCTATGATGATCCGTAGCCAATGAACCTTTTTTAGTGGTGACTTGTATACTCTCTCAGTGTCGACACAGTTACAATCGGGTATCCGAGTTGCTCCAACATATGGACAGTTACATGTACGCGTTACACCATGGGCTACACGGCGTCCAGAGTTATCCTGCCCGTCCTTAATCTCTTGCTCGAATCGGTTGCGAGTGAACAGAACCACATCGAAGTTCATGAGCTCAGTGGGTGCTGGAAGCTCGCTCCGGAATTGCATGGTATCATCATTATACTGGGTGTTCTTGACTTTGCTACCACGCTTGGGCAAAGTGTCTACCACGAGTACTCTCAAGCCACCTTGAAGGACATGTTTATGGATCTCGGATTGCCATTGGTGCAAAAGGTTTCGAGGTACGACAATGATAGTGGCTGATGAAAGTACGAGCTGACGTGGCGGTGCTATCCTAGTAGTCCTGTTCATCCTTGGGATCTCAGGCGGTATCTCGTAGAATGGAAGATTTCGCTCGAGCGCATTTCTGAACTTTGTCATATCTCCGGCACCGTTCGTCTCGGACTGTTCCAGAAAGGACTGTGCTGGTATGGAGTATCGTCCCAGAATAGAGGCTGTCATGTCTTTCAATGTCCCAACGCGGCTGCGCGTTGGCGCAGCCGGTCGATAGGCAGCTGGTATCTGAGGTAGATGATGTTTACTTGCCAGGATGACTGCCAAGCAGATGACAGTTTTTCCTAGGCCCATGGTCTCTGCCAAAATGCCGCCTCGGTTCGCTTCGTAATAGCGCGGTTGTTGTAGAAAAGACCCGTCTCGAGCACCAAAGTAGAACATTTGTCCGTTTGGGGACGTTCGCACCTCTAATCGTGGATCAAGCTGTAACTGAGGCGCTGCTTCTCGCTGCAACATCAGGCTTGCAGAACGAGCCTGATAACCATACAATTTGGTCCTTAGCCCTGGCAGTGCTTGTTCACCATAGTCTTCCCATCCCGAGACTGCTGCAGACTCAAGTAGATCGTTTACTGCAACTCGAGTGTAACGACTTTTGATCTCTGCAGGGTCGGGCGATGGCGATGGTAACTTGTTGAAGAGGTAGTACAACGAAGAAAGCTTAGTAGTAGCCCAGGGATCGAAATACCGTACCTCACCAGCTTTCAAATCTCCATACCAAGTGCTTGGCGAGGTGTCGATGTCTTGAAGCAGCCGCCGCAATGCAGCCCTCAGACTCTTGCTGTTGCGATCAATGGAGCGACGACCCCAATCTTCGGGCAGCAGATAAACTCGCACTATGCTCTCAAGAGTCTCTGTACCATACGGTGGCTGATACAGAAAAAGCCGTACCCATCGCGCCTCAAGCAATCTGGATGCCTCGTTGCCGATGATTGCGCAAACTTCGTCCGGGAACTCGGGATAGAGTAGTTCGACCCAGTCAGTATTTGATTGTGATGTCTGGAAAGACCCAGGTGGTTTTTGGATGTGAAGGCAGCCAAGGGCAACATAGTGGTCGATGTCATTCAGCTTAAGTTCTGGGCTGTTGGCGCAACCATGCTTTGGCGCTGATGTTGACTTGATATGTGTAGATGCTGCAGCCGCATTTGGCAGTCCGGGCGCAGGCATTGATGACGCCGCTGCTGGTTCACCTCTACCCTTTACATGATCGGCCATCGCAGCGCCTTGTAGTACCGACTGTGTTGATCCATGGGCATGCAGGCTACTAGTTGTGCTCCAGGAGACAGGCGTATCGACCAATAATGCGCCACCCATCACAGGGTCTCATTACCAATCAGAGCCAGGAGAGCGATAGTGTGTGGCCCAAAGATAGAAAAGATTCAAATTTCGCAGGGTGGATGTAACGGTCACAATGGTGATGAGGGATGGGAGGCAACCGCAAAGTACTAGGTACGCGTTTCGCGCTAGCGCTTCGGGTTAGCGCGAACCGCCCACGGGTGCTCGAGCTTTCGCCATTCGGATATGAACAAGCTATTTCGTGGTCTAATGAAGCCTTTACTATGGCTCTCGTTTGGATAATATAGAATGAATACGCCGATGAACGCCATGCTAATGCCGCTACCCTATCGCATCTCCTGTTGGCCTCTGGTAGGCTTCACGTTGTCACCGTCGACCCAGACGCTCTCCATCGCCTGCTCCAGAATTTTCATACCCTCCTCGATCTCCGCTTCGGTGATGGTGAGCGGCGGAACGAACCTCAGCGTGTTTGTACCGCAGGTGATGATCAGCAAGCCCCGTTCACGGGCAGCTGTGACGATGGGAGTAGGGTCGGTGTCAAGTTGAAGACCTAAGATCAATCCTTTACCCCTAACTTCCTTGATCTGACTTGAGAAGCGGTTTCGCAGAGCATCAAAGTGCTTGCGGAATGCTTGCTCTTTGGCGGGTATCGAATCAAGAATCTCTGGAGAAGAGAGACGGGACAGAATGTATGAGGCAACGCGAGATCCGAGAGGGTTGCCGCCGAATGTCGTACCATGATCACCAGTCTTGATGTGCTCACATACAAAGTCGTTGACGATAGTCGCGCCGATGGGGAAGCCGTTACCGAGTGCCTTAGCTGTGGTCACCATGTCGGGATGACACTCCTTGGGGTAGCCACCATGCGCCCAGAAGGTGCCCGTACGGCCCAGACCACACTGGATCTCATCGAAGATCAGGACTGCACCCACTTCAGTGCAGCGCTTACGCAACGCGACAAGGAACTCGGGTGTTGCAACGTTTACACCTCCCTCTCCCTGGATAGGCTCGACAATGACACCGCAGGTCGCGTCGGTGACCAGATCGTTGATAGCATCAACATCGTTGAAGGTACCGTACTTGAAGCCGGGGACCATTGGCGAGAATGGTGTCTGATACTTCGGGTTGGGTGTTGCGCTCAAACTTCCCATAGTGCGGCCGTGGAACGAGTTATGGAACGAGACGAACTCATGCTTGTCCTTGTCCGGAGACATGGACTTGCCAACCTTGCGCGCGAACTTTATGGCAGCCTCATTCGCTTCGGAACCACTATTGCAGATGAATGTGCGGGTTGCGCTGGCGAAACCACCGGTCGCGTGCGTGAGCTGAATGAGTTGCTTCGACAGAAGACCTGTGTGCGGGTTGTGGTAGAGGTTGGAAGTGTGCATGAGTTGCTTGGCCTATACTGTGTCAGTCGACTGCAAGCCCGTAGAACAGACGTGTGTAGTACCTGTTCTCCAATGACTTGCGCTACACCAGCATCACAATGCCCCAGGGCATTGACGGCGATACCAGCGGTAAAGTCGAGGTACCTCCTATTCTCAACATCCCACATGTAGCATCCTTCTCCCTTCTCGAACATGGGCGGTGGGCGCACATAGGTTGGGACCATGTACGGTAGTTGCTGGTTGACGAGGCCGGTGGTCTTCGAGCTGGCAGGCGGATCGGGAGTAGGCAAGGTCGAATCGCGCTGAGAAATGTCAGTCATGTGGATTAACCGTAGAAGAATATATGTATACTTACAGCTATCGAGTCCAAGACGTCTTGCGGCAGACTAGAGCCCTTGACTGCGGATGCCGCTGACGCAAATCGCGCGGGCGTGTAGCTGATGCGCTGCGCTCGCAATGCGGCGCATACCCGCCTGGAAGCCATTCGTGAGGCCATTGTGAAAAGGAAACACTACAAAGAACACGTAGGAAAAGCTAAGATGATATGAGTACCATGGGTGGTGACTGGACTGATCTGATCAGGCGTGACGCAACGCCCAAAATTTTGGGCCGCAGCTGGATTGCGGGCCGACGTCGGAATGGTTCTGCGAGAGACACTAATCAAATAATATATAAACGCACCACCATGACATTCTTCCATCGAAGTATCACCAACGCGAATGGCTGTTCGCGCAATCTTGAAACAATCTCAAATGTCTCGTTGGTGTAGTTGGTTATCACGTGGGTCTCATACCGTCACGTATGACTGCTCGTTGAGCAGATATCCCAAGGCCGCCAGTTCGAGTCTGGCACGGGACACAACATCATTTTTGCTGATGTAGGTGGCTGATGGTTGGGCGCTGTTGGATTGATTTTTGCACAGCTGGGTTGGCTGCACGTGCGGTCGTGGAGAGTTCGCGTCTTCAGGGGCAGCCGATGCAAGTGATGACGAAACGCATTGATGTCATGGGCCATCCAACATCCGGGAATCCCTCATCCACCCACACCCGCACATTGCGAAAATCATCGGCGATCTCATCGCGTTACCATCTTAGTGAACATTGATATCAGATACCATCAATTGACATGCCCTCGGCTAAGAAACAGAAGACGGCGCGCGATTCCGGCATCTTCCTGCAAGACTCGGACAGCGATAGCTCAGACTCCGCCTTTGAATCCGTGCGCCTACACAAGAACGACAGGAGCAAGAGCGCTAGATGCAAAAGCGAAAGCAAGAGCCATCACAGCCAGAAAGACAGTAAATCCGACAAACCTACCGCACCAGCTCCACACGATTATATATGCATACACCGTCCCTTCTTCGATGTCGAGGGCGCGAACTGGCTAACATGGTCCACCGATCCATCAGCCCACCTCTCTGACAAGGAAGAGGTCCTCACCAAACTATACAAACCCATTCATGAAAAAGAGGAAAAACATGGCATCCACAAGTCGTCGCCTAGCAAGCACCCAGAACACAAGTGGATAATGATGCGGGATGCATGGTCAAAGGCGGAGGTGCTAGGTCGAAAAGCAAAGTACTGTGACCCGAACGCGTTTGGTATGAGCTTGTACGACGATTGGAAAAGGTGGGGTATGGAGGAAATCATAGAGAACTTGGTACGTATCGTGAGACATGTACCAGCCGCAAGCTAACAGCGTTGAAGATGATTGAGTTTGACGAGGCATTCCGTTCGAAAAGCCGCAAGCGCATTGAGGACATGTGGACCGTCGTCAGCGCTATGGGATTATGGCTCAATGAGGACGACCACATCAGTGCGCTCATCGGTAACGAGGGCACCGACACGACATGCGAGCTCATCGGGCTTTTCGGCTGCGCATTGCTCACAGTCCTCGCGGCTATCGAAGACTCAGGTGAACTCAAGTCGGACTCACGATTCTTCGATCTATCTCTCGTCATCGCCTACTACTTGGAATTATCGCACGACCTCCCTGCATACGGCATTGAAGGCGAATGCGTTGCCTGGCGTAAAGAAGCTGTGAGATATTTCAGGAAGGGTGGTCTAGTCCCCGAAAGGTGCCTTTTTGACACGAAATCACGAATAGAACTGTTGGAGAAAGTGGACCCGCCCGAAAAAACGAATGAGGAGAAGATTGTGGAGGTCACAAAGGCGACTGCTGGTAGCTCGGCAGAGAATCCAGTCATGATAGACAGTCAAGACGCAGACAAAGAGAACATAGACCCAGAGGCTACGAAGAGATCACCCCTACAAACGCCGGTCAGTGGGAAAAGGAAAAGAGGTCTGGGTGGCGTTGAAGACAAGGCAAAGAGTAAAGACACTTGGAAATGGGCTGAGAAGTTCAAGGCTTACAAGGATCGGCAATCTCCTAAGATGGGTGGTACACAATATGACATTACAAAAATGAGTCGATCTGATCGAGAGGCGGCAGCATTTGATGGCAAAGATCCACTCGAAAAAGTGGCGGTTGAAGATTTGAAGCAGAATTTACTGGATCTGGATACATGAGTGGCGTTAGTCAGATATACACATATGCATAGCCTCGGCATAGTAACGTTTGTTGATCCTTCCATTCCATAGCCTGAGCAATACGTTCGCCCCTCCCTCAACCGTACCGAACACTACTGCACGCATCCGCGAGTATCCACAGGCCAAATCTCCTCAACCACACCCTTCCGATGCGCATAATACACATCATGTAGATTGACTGTAGGATCGATATGACTCGGGACCATCTCGACGCGATCTCCTATCCTCAACTCTTTCGCCTTGCCCTCCTCCCACCTCAAACTGCCATGCTCATCGCCCAACACCCCATACGTATACCCCTGCGTCTTACACTCTGCGAGCCCCGAATCCGTCGTCAAGCTCTTTAGTCCCGTGTCAATGGTAATAACATTATCGCCCTGTTTGCTGATAACCGTCGCCAAGATAGTCAGGCTCTGTGAGAAATGCTGCGAACCAACCGCATTCCGGTAATCGGTGTCCATGAAGAGGAAAGAGCCAGGTTGGACTTCTGTTATACCAGGGACACCAGCGCAGAAGACTGCTGTGCCCGTTCCACCGGTAGTAACAACCCGGATGCCATAGCCCTCTTTGCGCAACGCCTCCGCGGTATCAACAAGAATAGTCATACTCTCCAAACACAACTTCTTCCGCTCCTCCAAGCCATGCACATGCTGCAAATGGCCTTCATACCCCTGCACACCAATCAACTCCAAACACCTCGAGCCCTTTAGAAAAGCAGCAAGACGCGACGCCGGAGCACCAGGTTGAATCCCCGTCCGATGCAACCCAACATCCAGATCAATCAACGTCTTGACCTTCTTCCCCGGCTCTTCAAATCCCCCTTGTGCCGCCAACGCGGCATCAATCGCCGCAGCCCCCTCTTCACTATCAACAACAATCCTCACATTCATGTATTGGGCCAGCAGCTCAACCAGCCGCTTCACCTTGGCTGCGCCCACGATCTCGCATGTGATGAGTAGATCGCTAAAGCCGCGCGCGCACATGACTTCGGCTTCGGAGAGCTTGGCTACGCACCCGCCTTTTGCGCCCGCTGCCACCATCTTCTTTGCTAGGATGGCGGATTTGGTGGTTTTTAGGTGCGGGCGTATGGAGACGCCGGTTGGCAGGAGTTGCGATGTTAGTGTGGAGAGGTTGGCTTCCATTAGGTCGAGGTCTACTATCATAGAGGGTGTGTCGAGGGAATCGATGTGGTCGCCGATTTGGGGTGAGTATGGCATTTTGGCGGTGGAGAGTTCGGAGTTGTTAGTGTTTTGTTGGATTCCACGATGAGAATGTGAAGTACCACGAGTTGCACAGTTGGATTGGATGAAGTTGTGGCAATCGGAATAGTAGTAGTGGCAATCAATACCCGAATCCAAAACTCAAAACACTGGAAGATGAAGAAGTGACGATACCGTCGGAATGTCTCGGGTCCGAATTCCTTCAACGGGGGTAGAGCGAACATCGGCCCTGGATGATAAGGCGTGTAGAAGGATACCGTGGTGATAACCCAAAGGGGTAAGCCGGGCGTCAGCCCACCTTCCCAAACGCGAAGCTAGTGTGTAGATCGTTCCCTCGGAGTTCGTTTGTTCGACACTCGTACAAACTTCACAAATAGCTAGTTCCGATAGTTACGCAAACAAGTACAGTCATACCGGCTCGAGATGATAGGGTTCGTGGTTGTTGCGCGTGGGGTTGAGGTGACGTTGCGTACGTCGCACTTCGTTGCATTGAGTCAATTGCATGCGCTTTTCTGTGTGCGGACGCAAAGGCACGGTGGGGTTGAAGATGATATTCAAAAATTAACAGTGCAAACTATCTGCACGTATTAATAGGCGCATCTATGGCCTGAAAGCAAGTAATACCGAATTCCAGCAAAGTAACGATCCGTTTAAAGTCCTCTTGCGCCATACTGAGGGAAACACCCAGGCGCCCTAATGAGTGATGCAATCATTCGATTAAGCCTCGCAGCCATTGTGGCCAGCCTGTTGCCACATCTTGACACTCTTGATTTTCATCTGCGCGTCGTCCCTCCAAGTAGGCAGCCACTCGTTTCTGGCCTCCCAGAAATCGAGCTTAGTACGCGAACTATGGTCGATCCAAGGCTTGCCACTCTTGCCATCTTCGAACCAGCCGTTCGTCCCACCAACCGCCAGGTTGAGCACGAGGTAAAAGTCCTGGTCAAAGGGCGACGTGTTGCTCTTGGTATCCTTCCAGGGATTGTCCAGACGGGTCCCGTTGGCGTCGGCGAGAGGGAAGCTGCCGTACTTCCAGAAAGGCTGGTCAAAGTGCGTGTACATGACCTGTAGCAAGCGTGTGTTGATGTAGGTGAAGATGTACTTCTCGGACCACTGGGCGTTGTGTTAGTACTCATGTGTAAGGTGAGATGCAGGTGAGCTGTGAGACGTACCTCGACACCGAATGTGTTGTAATCAGCTGCATATGTGGTGTGCAGTGCCTGGCGCTTGACGTTGTTGCGCCACCAGCCGTTGTGGTTAGCGTCAGGGCCGAAGTGCAGCGTACTGGAAACGATGTTGTTGCCGCCCTGAGCGTAGCCGGCAGAGTTGCCGCGCGACTCCATGATGTCGATCTCACCTGAACGAGGCCAGGGACCGTAGACGTTGTCTTTAGGCAACATCCAGATGGCGGGCCAGAGCCAATCACCGGTGGGCAACTTGGCGACAACCTCAACTCGACCATACTTGATAGAAGCGCCGAGCTTGGTATTGATGCGACCAGACTTGACGGGATTGACGATAGTGCCGTTGTCTACGTTCGTGGCAGTCAAGCAATCGCTCCAGTTGGGGCCGGTGCAGCCTTGACCGCGGAGGTCGAGGGTGTAGTTGTGGCCGATGAACTTTTCCTCCTGAAGGGTAGGCTTGATAATGAGTTCACCGTTGTGGATGAAGACGTTTTCATCCGTGGCAGTAGTCATCTCAAACTGTCCATTGCTGCAGATGATGGTTAGTCGGTTGTAGCGATGTGTCCAAAATGGCAACTCACCCATAGCCACCGACCTCGACTTCCTTTGTCCAGACACTCTTGTCCCACGAAGTGAAGTTGTCATTGAATATCTCGCAATAGTTGTGCTGCGCGACGGCTCTCAGGCCATCCCAAATGAGGATGCCTGTTACGGCCAAGCCGAGCACCAAGCCGGCAATGGGAAAGATGGTAACCCATATCTGTCGCGGATGCTTCTTCTCGAGCCATGGCTGCTGAACGTCTTCAGGCTTGACACGGCGCGATCGGAAGTATTCGCCTGCAGCGGTAAGAGTAAGTCAGTCCATGCCTCATGATCAACTCGTCTGTACATTTAGTACTTACCTCGGTTTGGGTTCTGGTAACCAGAGACAACTTGAGTTGGTCCGTCCATTTTGTAGGAATTATGTGTAGGAGGAAAAGATTGTTGTGTGCACAGGTCAGCCTTTTATTAAGGACGAGTCGTACGGAGTGTGTGTGCATCCATCACGGCTTCCCGATCAGCACGTTCCTCCTTCCCACTCACCCGTTAGACGCTGCCTGCGGGCCCCGCATGGTTGGTTGTTCTTACCCTCAATGGCCATCATAGTCGCTCTGGTGGTGTGCCTTTACCTACAGGACAAAGAAAGAGGCCCGTGAAGACTACGCTGGGGGCCTAGTCGTAATGGTTCGTTGAATGTGAATTTTTCGCAATCCACTACTTAAGCCGCATCACCACTTGAACGTTCATCAGTGGTCGAAATGCTTTAGGACAAGTTCAACGAAGATGGTGGGTTGGCACTTGCACGCAGAATTAGTATCGCTACCAGGATGCGAGCAGGAGGATTCCACTAGGGAGCGGTGATTGAACATTGTACGGACGACGCAAGGGCCAGGATGGTTGAATGGTTGGTTCAGCATTCCCGCGTGCTACAATTGTACAGGTAGTAATCTTTGCGTTCAAAATCAGCATACTGATACTAGCCATGATGCGCGACTTGTGAATTGCAACACGTCTATGCGCCTACAGCCAGACTTAGATAGATACCCCACACAACACCCACCGAGCAACCAAACAAGACTCTCTTGTCGACTGGCACCCACAAAAAACTGATGAGACTTATCGCTGGCCAGAATTTGTATCCGTCCTTCATCATCGGCCACAGCTTGTTCATGCAGTCGCTGGTAACTACGTCCATGGCATTTACACCCGGCTTGTCCTGCGCATTGACATAGCCCATATAACTCAGAAACATGAGCGTGTTAACGACGGCGCCGATGGTCTGATCGAGCAGAAATTTGATAAAGACATTGGTCTTGTTGAGCGACTTCTTGGTGGGGTCGGGCTTCGAGCCGGGTTTCTCGGAGGTGGGGGCTGCGACCGACGGCACGTTTGTGGGGAATTTCTCCTCGAGGTAGCCCTGCCAGAGGATATTGGGTGGTGTGCTAAGAATGCTGAAGAGGGCGAATTTGAAGACTGTGGCATAGTTGAGGGTGAAGGGCGTCTGGACAGGTGTCAGCTAGAAACTTGTGAAAAACGAATTGCGCCATCATGCATACGCTGTCTTTGTAGGATGATATGGCTTGCGCAAGTACGTTGGATGTTATGCTGAGCACTGCACCTTGCAGCGTCTGCGATACTATTGACATGGTGCCGTTGGTGATTGTTTTCCTGGGTGTGTATCTGTTGATGTGTCCAGATGTCGGCGCAGGCGGCTCGACTGCTGCGCAAAGAGGTCAATGAGGATAGCGCAAGTAGGGTAAAGGCAGAAGAGGAGCCCGAGGATATCAGAGGTATATCAATGTGGCCAATATACCATGTTTTGGCTCTCACGGGAGGGTATCAGCAATGTTTCGACTGGGCGCGTCTCGCGTAGCATGACTAGCGCCGTGACGTCAATCAAACCTGCAGCTCAACGCGAACAACGGTCGCATCGTCGGTCCGCTTCAACCAGATTGCCCTTCCTTGTGTCCGTAAATGCTTCATCTGTGATCTTGTGAGTGTTCAATAACGTATAGTAGCATCGGCGAAGGTGCATGAATAGGCACTACGCTACATCCATACAGAGAAATGGCTATTGGCCCTACTTGGCCACACCCATTCTAGGATCTGAGTTCAATTCTTGTGCAGGAAACCAGTAGATTGTGGGAATACTTAAGACTTTTGACTCAAGCCCATCCTGCCGCCCTGTACCGACTGCCGCTTTCCCTTCCCATACACTCCCCAAGGGTGACTTCAATCCTAGCCTTTGCTACGAAGTCCCACGCATTCTCACGAAGCCTCCCAAGCGCTCTGCGATGTTATCCTTTGACTCTGGCCGATCCAGGAGAAGAGGAGGGGGGTCTCAAATGAGCTGTTGGAAAATGGGAAGGGTGTTTGTTACGACTTGATAAGTACACTCTGTTACCCAGATGGTCGGTTATGTCCATCTCACTGAGGCCTGGAATCTAAATAAGGCAAGTGAATAGTGAGCCGGCCTTAATTCACAGTGAGTGCCCACCATAGAGACATGTCAATGCAACCGCCTCATGGATCATCCTCGTCGTTGCCCTAAACTCTTCGAGCGTTTTCGAGTTCATGGCGGGTTCCATGCATCCTTTTTGTGACAGCGATATGAAGGAAAGCTTCCACGTGAGCTGGCGCCCTTGACTCGTCCGTGCTCCTCATCGCGCCTTCCCTCTCACTATTCGACCCCGCAAACAAGGCTCAATCCTCCCAGTTCGCTTCTCCTGCCACTGCAAGACACGTTCCTCACTCACCAGTGATGGCGCCACGCGGTGGCCCCAAGAGGGCTTATCACTGCGCCATGTGTGGGCAATCGTTCTTTACCAAGCCTGAACTGAGTCACCACTCTGTAACCCACGCCTACAGCCCTAGCTCCGGTGCCTTTGCTTGTGCTGTGTGTGGTTGGGATTTCGACGACTCTCACGCGCTCGAGCTACATAAGCTTCAAAACGGTCACGGTACGTTGGACTTCGCCTGTGATAGCTGCCAGCAGCGCTTCATCTCCCAGAAAGGTCTCGACGATCATCAGAGGTCACCACACGAATTTCGGAAGGTGTTCGCAGATCCTGAAGAGATGGCTGTCACCTGTGATCGCTGTCAGAAGACCTTCAGCAATCTGAAGCGCCTCGGCGAGCACCGGAGCAATTTGGCAAGCAAGTGCGCCGACTGGCAACAGAAGACACCACCGAAGGAACCGCGACAAAAGCCAAAAGAGCAAAGTGGGCCATTGGGAGGCTACGTTGATCCAGACAAGCCAAAGCATGAGACCGAGGTCGCCATCTCCAGCTACGACGATCCCGCACCGGAATCTGATGCGTCGACCAATACCAGCAACGGCGGATACAGATGCAAGGACTGTAAGAAGAGATTCCCATCACAGGCCAGCTACGACAATCACTGGCTGGGATGTGCACCCGTCGCACCTCAAGCGAAGCCCAAGTCCGTTCCGAAAAAGTCCCGCGAGGTACGTCAGACGACTTTAACAGCTCCAGAGATTCGCATTCCCCTGGAAGTGAGCTATGCAACACCTAGCTCGCAGTCCCGTGTGGATACCTCACAACCAGTACAAATACATACGGTGACGTTGAACACGCGCCCTCCCATACGACAAGAACAAAATAGCAACTCAACCCCTCGCCAGCCGGCTTCTGCCCTATCTTCCGTATCCTCGGCGCCAGTACCCAACACTGGTATATTTGTCTGTAACGCCAACGGTTGTGGGAAAACCTTCAGATCTGAGGCAGGTCTCGCGCAACACAAAATCGACAACCATGGGATTGGTGGTCAGAGGCTAGACATAACCGGGCGTGACTCTTGGATGCTCAACCAGCGAGAGCGAGAACGTTTGAAGGCAGAAGGGCTTCTCAGGACACCTTCTGGTCCAACTCGTGGTCGTGGAGGTAGACACGCTCCTTCTCAACCGCCTCCAGTTGTGACCCGTCCATTGGCCCAGCCGGTTGCAAGACCCCCACCTATCACTACCCGCTCACCCAACGTACCCCGCAGACAAGATCATTCGATGCTCCAACGTCCTCCCGCTCACACAGGCCCCATGCCAACAAGCATGAACATGGGTGGTGCTGCCGAGATGGAGCAGGCGAAGCAAATCCAAGCCAAAACTCTACGTCTACTCATCCAGTCTGATATATTCATACATCACGATGGCAAGATCAATGTCTGCGGGATCTACTGGACTAGGATTGGAGTCGCTAAACAGATTGACGTCGTCGAAATGTTTGACAAGATGTGTCACCTTCCAGGGTTTCTTCAGGGCGAGCACTTGCCGGTACCGAAGGCATTTAAGGATGAGTACACAGCGGAGTACCCTGATGAAGGCTTCAATTATTCTCCCAGCCGGAGTCCCGCGAAACCTGGCCTCGGCGTCGTTGCCCTCTCTTGCAGTAAAGTGGTACTTGAAGACGGCCGCCAAGAAGTTGTCAAGGTTGCAGCCGTTGACCTCATCACCTGTCGCATTCTCATGAACCATCTCGTCTGTACCGATCCGCATGCCCATGTCGCGGACTGGCGCTCGGCCGTTACTGGCCTCTTCAGCTGGCGCGACATGGAAAGTGCTCGAAAGGCAGGGTACAAAGTCTTTAAAGGTTGGTCTGCAGCCCGTTCTGCTCTACAAAAGTATGTCGATGGTGAGACTATCATTCTCGGACATAACCTGCGCTCTGATCTCGATGCACTGCGCTTAGTTCATGGCCGCGCAGTCGACATCGCCAAGGTTGTGGAGAAGGCCGCCAATGGTCCATTGACCAAGGTACAGCTGAGTCTGGACAAGTTGTGTCACAACTACCCTGGTGTAGCCCTGAAGAGCGATCCTAAGTATGGTCGGGACTGCCTCATGAACGCTTTTGCAGTGCGCGAGGTCGGACTGTGGGCTATCAAGAACAAGGAAAAGCTTGAGAGGGACGCGAAACAGAAGAGTTTGGACTATCAGCGCATTCGACCAGCTGCCGTTGCAGCAGCCTGATGGGGCTCGTGAGTCTAGGTGGTGTCGTTTCATAACAATTGGTCTGGAACGATATGAAGAATGGCGGGTAAAGAAGTCCATGTAATGACACTCCCAAAAAGATAGACCCAAAATATGAATGCAACGAAGTAAACTCACCTCCAGAAAAGTATAAAAGTGTGACATTAGATCTCGTGAAACGTTTCGCAGTCTCACAATCCATCCACCCAACTAAGCCTTCGCCTCTTCCTTCTCCTCCTGCTCCTTCTCCACAACGTCAACCACGAACGCACCACCCAGCAAAATCGCCGGCTCCTCAATAGAATGATGTTCATAACTCAGCGTGCCCACACCGCCCGCCTCTAGGATCAAACTCGGATTCTCCTCCAGTCTCTTGCCCACCCAGCGTCCCGCCAGGGCCCTGAGAATATGTCCATGCGCCACAATCAGCACATCATTCGGTTTCCCATCTTTGCCGAATTTCCCTCTATGCCACTTGTCGCGCAGCTCATGGATGAAGGCGTCCAGGCGCTCGGTTACCTCTTCGGGTGACTCGCCGCCCTCGCAGCCGTCACGCCAGATGTCCCAGTCTGGACGCGATTCTTTAATTTGCGCACTTGTTTTTCCTTCGTAGGCGCCGTAGTCCCATTCGCGGATTGCTTCTGTGACGGAGATTGAGGCGTGGGTGCGGATGTCTGGGGTTGCGTCTTCTTGTTGCTGTTGTTGTGAAGAAGAGGTAGAGGGGTTGTTGGTAGGGGACCATGGATACCGGTCTTTGCAGCCGAGGTTGAGTAGTTCGAGGGTTTTTTGGGCGCGAGTTCGGGGCGAGACGTAGCTATTTGCGGGTAATGTTAGCTTTTTACTCGTTCTCTTTTCTCTTTTTCTCGTCCTTCTGTCCTTTATCTTGCGTTCTTCTGCTTGGCAGAGTCCTAGGGTACCGCGCGGGTGCAGTACAGGAGATGTGAGGGGGGCAATTTACATATGAGCTAGATTCCCAGGCACAATCAATCGATCATCGCCTACAAGCGCTTTGCCCGTTGCTCGCACTCGCTTCTCGCCATTTGCCGTGAGCGGGATGTCCGATGTACCTGTATGGCGCCCGTTGAGCGACCATTCCGTTTCGCCGTGGCGGATGATGAAGACGCGTGGGTCGGGCATGATTGATCGTTTTCGCGGAGGAATCGAGAAAATCTAGGGAACCGTCGTGTGTTTTCGCGTAGATTTAGTTTTCCTCTCTCTGAAAGAGTCCGGGCAGACGGAGTATGCGTTTGTGTCGCCTATTGCGAAGGGGGGGGGGCTGTGGAATTGGTTGAATTGGGATATTTATATGTATGCGCTTGGATGAGCAGCAAGATTTCTGGGCACACGGCAAAGAGATACGTCGAATGCAGAAAAGAAAAGGTAAAGAGAAAGATAGAGAGGCCGCGACTGGAAAATACTGCCTCCCCCTCCGGTAGCTGTCGGAGCGCTTGCCTACGCGTTATGACGTTTACTTGTTTAGAATGGTGGGGCAAAAGGCGACGCAGGTCAACAGCCTATCCAGCTTACCAACTTTACCCCACCAACTTACTCCACTCGCGCGTGCGCGCGCTCAAGTGTCATGATTGATAACCTACGATGCTGCACAAGCATGAGTAAGCCTTGGTCATCAACTTCGAAAACACCATCACTTTAATTAGAAGACGTCTATCATCACCACATAAAGGCACAAAGGGACAATGAGTATGTATCATCAACATCTGCTTGATTGGAACTACCACTTTATCTACTCACTATGTGCAGCCAGGCGAGGTGGCAAGCACCGCGATGCACGTTGACTATTCGCCGTAGCGAAGAGAACGCACATTGCACTCCTACCGAGTAGGGTGATATGATTGTATAGCGCGCACACACACGTATGTGTATACGTACTTGAAAGAACTCCGTTTCCTTCCTTCCTTCCCTTGCTGGTATCCGTTTGAAATGCACGACCCCTTGCGCTGCGAATTCAAAGATGTAATCTCCCATCTTTTCCTTTCCTGCTCAACCGAGCAACGAAATAAAGATGTTTCCCAATGACAATTATTGTAACGCCAAGGTGTTTGTTGATAAGATGAAGTTGGACAAAGAAAAAAATGGAGAAGAAAACGCCAATGTGTAAACCCAAATGGGTATACCGGATAGAGCTTAAATAGCAGCAAAAATGATCATCTGTTGGAGACGCCTCTTTGTGCCGTCCCAGGACTAGGAGAAAACACACAAGTGGGTTGTTCGGAGTAGGTGAAGGAAAATATACACGGCGTGTAGAGTGTGTGTGGTTGTAGATGTGAACGTTGAAAAGGTAAATGGATGCGTTGATACTTCCTCCTCTTTCTTACTTCGTTGAGCCTTCTTTGGGCATTTCAGTATTCGTAGACAATGTGTCATGTTCATAGGATGCCAGCCCACATACCGGGGCCTTGCGGGCGGTAAGCCTGGGCGGCCTCGGTGCTGCAGCATGACCTTTTCTTGCCAAAGTCCTTCTGGACGGGAAGACGCGAGCAGCCAGGGACGGTGTTCTTAGGGGACTGCAGTCCCTTGGGTTCACTGCGCGATGTAAACGCGAATGGCTGTGCGACTGAACGGTCGGGGAGGACTGTCTTTTGGCGAAGATCAAATGCAGAGCGGGTGGTGTGGAGAAGATGTCGCACGTTCTGCTGGAGATCGACAGACGACCTTCCACGCTTGCGGCTCGCAGGGGTGACAAACGCAGGGCCCTCGACCTTGGCGGGCGAAGAATCCGAGTCATCAATATGGAAGCTATCCAGATCGGGCGAGGACATGGGCTCACTGGGAGCATACTCGTACTGCTCCTTGCACTTCGACAATGTTGGGTACGGCAGCTTTGCGCTGCGGCAGGTCGCCAGTCGGGCCAAGCTGGCCTGACTTTGGTTTGGCGCCCAACCAGCAGATGAAACTGACGAAATTGACGAGGCACGCGAAGAGCGTGAGTTGTCCGAGATCATTGACTCTGGAGACGATGACAGGGAAGAGTTCGAGGGAGCCAAGGAAGGCCGTCGGCTCGGGAAGTGGTAAGCTTCCAGCCCGTTCTTAATGCTTGGGTTGAACTGATCTACGCAAGTGCGCGCCAATGATGAGCACTGAGCCTGTTGCATGGCTGAGCACATTGACATTGACGGACGTCGCGATCCAAAGGCCATGGCACCCGCGGCAGGGGTGTTATTGGTAATGGGTTGTGGCGTCAGGGAAGGCGTAGGCAGGGGACCCAAGCGAGCCAGAGACGGCAGGGAAGGGGTATGTGGCAGGTCTGGCTTGGGCTCCAAGAAGCGAGGCACCTGGTAGCGGGATGGAGTTGGCGTGCTCTCTTGCGATCCGTAGCCATCAAGCGACGGCTGGCGGAAGGGCGAGGCATTCAGCTGTGTCCTTAGCGGTGGACGAACTGCGGTGTTCGAAGCCTTTGGGGTCACTTCGATAATGTCCAGCTCAGGTGACAAAATCGGAATGACATCTTTCCAGGTGTTGGGGATGGCAGCTCCGGGTGATGGTGGTGGGAGAGTAGGAGTGTGTCGCAAGACAACCTCTTGCCATTTCTCCCAGACAGAATCAACAATATGGAGCTTCCAGTTAACAGCCTCGAGGAAAGCCATCTCATTGGTGTTGATCTCGCAAACCTTGAGGCCAGAGATCTTACTCCATGCGCGAGCCGAGTAGTTACGGTCTTGTAGATACTTTGATGCGAGAATAAGCGCAGCCAGGAACATGCGACGACCGCACTGAAGCGCACGAAGAGAAGCGTCTTCGGGTTGAGACATGGTGAAGTCATGCTTTGGCAAGTGAGGCTTAATCAGGATCAAGTAGTACAGGGCAACTTGAAGAGTGGAGTAGCTTGTGCGTGATCGGCGAAGAGTCTCCTGGATGAACATGCGGAGGGGAAGCACTCCACGTCCAGAAGCATTCTCGCAGCGGCTCTTGGGCTCAGAAAGCTGCCAGATGACCTCGACCATTTGAGTAGCGGAATCTTGAAGAAGGAATAGATCAGCGGAGGAACCTCGGTCCATGGATAAAGTGTGTACTAACCGACGAGGCAATCGACGAAGTTGACCTTACGATCGGATTGCCGTACCAGCTGGGGCGGAGCTCTTGAGTTGACAGCCGCCGACGACCGACGGGGATTTTGTCGCTGCTCCGGTGGTGCCAGGAGTTCTGTGCGCAGAGAAGGTAACCTCTCCGGTACGGGCTCACGGCATACCGCAGGTTGGTACTGAGGATATGTGCTAACTCGGCTGATGGGCTGGAAAGCAGAAAGGTTGCCAGAGTCGACAGCAGATGCCTGTGCGACTTGGTTGCGACTCCATTCTTCTGAGTCCCAATTGGAGTGAGATGATGTGGAGCTTGCGCTAGACGCTTGTGACGCAGCGTCGGAGAAGACTGATGAAGTGGAAGAGGAGGCGGAAGAAGAAAGGGTAGCGGCGTATGGGTGAGTTTCAGGCATGTAGCCGTAATTGGGGCGGGGGATATCGAGACTCATGTTTAAGGAAGGGTATGCAGGAAGGGACCTGGTAAGATAAAGGAGACAATAAGGAGTGAGCGGAGAGGTGACTAGGCTTTGTCGTTACGTCTCGAAGTGCTGACCGCTAGGTAGACCTTGAGATGTGGCGCAGAGCGTGATCGGGTGGTCGTGGGGTGACCGAGAACTTAACCGATGGGACAAACCGTAGAGGACAACCCTGTGACTTCTGACGTATATCGTGGTGTGATTGCGGGGGAAAGTAGATTTCCAGGTATACGTAGGAGGATCGAGGGTGTTTGACGAGGTCGCAAGTGGTAGTGGGATTCGAACAGTGTCAAGTGGTCGAAAGGCTGCCAGATGCGCGTACTAGAGCGAACTCCAGTCACTGTCAACTGCAGAATCACCGAAACAAGACGGTTGTGGGAGACTGTCCGCGAAGCACTCGGATGTTACAGCTACTGAACAGCGGGGACGCTGTCGCAAAAGCTGGAAGTCTGAGGGGATGCGGGGGGAGTCTAGCAAGCGAAGCCTCCGATGAAGGCCTTGTTTCCGAAAGTAGTGGTGAATTCTGAGTGACGAGTGACTGGAGTAATAGTGTAGACCGAATGGTGCATTGTGATACTGGAACGCGATGGAGGATGTGTTCGAGGATGGTGGCTACCTTGCAGCGGTAACACCAGGCTGAGCGACTTTGTTTATCGCGGTGTGAACAGGAGCGGGTGTTTGTTTGGATGGTTTGTTGTATTACTATTGGGGGTTGGTGTACATGGAAAGCGTTGGTAGGTGGTCGGAGAGCGAGGTCTGACGTGTGAGGAAGTGGCGGTCGGGGAGTCGGTAAAGGTAAGAAGGCGCGAACAGTAGAGTGGAGGGGTGTCTGGTCGCGACGCAGGTACGGGAGCAAGAGAGATATAAAGGAGGTTCGCCGACTCTGGTGTCTCGTCTAGAGCGTGACTAGAGGCTGAGAGTCGTCTATGCGGTAGGCGGCAGTGTGGCGGCGACAAAGGTCGTGCTTGAGACTGCTACCTGGACAAAGACGGGACGAAAAGAGGATTGCGGTTAGGCGACAGGAATTTGGCGACAGAGAACAGACAACACTATTGATGGTTGTAGTCCTAGATTAGGCCCCAGGGCGCGCTGTAGGGAATCGTGAAGTCCATTGCTACTGTCTTGATGAGGGAGACGGGCTGGGCGGCGCTGGCGATACTAATAGGGACCCCGTAACCTCAGCGCCCCCCGGTCCAGTCATCGCAGCCAGGCGCTATGACCAGCTTTGCCTCTTTGCCACACAGCAACCAGGGAAAGACTCATCGCACTGGCGCTGTTTTTTTGCCTCATCATTCTTCCGACGTGCAAGATTGACATGCGCTGGCCACCGATGTCGCATATTGGGGCGCGCATCACTCGTTATGGCTCACACTGTGGTCGTGGGCAACATGGGATGGAAGCTTTCGTCCCAAGTCTGCTGAGACGCCTTCCCGATCATCACGCATCGACGGGCGTCCAAGGCTACAGGCCGCAGCACCAGCACCAGCACTCGGTTTGCATGGCCTGCCAACACCGCCTACCGCCATGCCTGGCGCAGCGGGTTACAAATGGCCTTTTTACCGCCCACTCCCTGCGAAGCCCCAGGCCCAGGTGATTGCGACGCGACAGGACAAGCTGCTGCGACACACGGCGTCTCCTTTTCATTCCCACTAGACGCGTTTGCTCTCGAACGCTCCGTGCCATGATAGCGCGAGACGACGTTGTTTCTTGCGTGCCACCCCCCCTCCCCCCCCCCTTCTCAAAGCTTGCCTCTCAGCTTGCCTCGAAATGAGGGGACCAGCCGGCCGGGTGCCAAGGACGCGTCTGCACTTTGCCGGCGCCGCCATTGGATGCACGCCTACGCGCTAGCCCCTAAACAAATCATTTTGCGTTCCTCGCCGTGCTTTTAATGGCGATATTTGCGGCCAACCCCCCCCCCCCCCTCTCGATGGCTGCTGCGACGCTCGTAATCTCACCATGCGACGCAGTTCCAGTTCAATCTGCCCGTCGGCCTGCCATCGTGATGCAAACCATCTGCACTCTACCGCTGCACTCCCCAATAAATACCGCATGGCAATCGCGTGCTTTTGGGCTCTGCAAGGCCGTAAAGCACACCATTTTGCCATGACGCAAACACGCGAAGCTGCAATGAACTGCTGACAACACATCGCACCTTTCCTCTGCGATGGGACCCTCCCCCACTGTCCGCAGTTGTCCGCTCACCGCAGTGGTTGATTTGGTCGGGCGTCTTCCCCAAAAGGTCATCATATGCGTCTTCGTGTTCTCTCTCACTCTCCCAAGCTGACGGCCTCGGCTGTGTGCACCCGGGCCAGCCATGATGCTTGCAGCCTGCCTCCAGCCCGATCATCATCGTTCGCGCCTCTCACGCCCACGTCGTGAAGATTTTCCTCTCACGCTGTCCGCCAGCTTCCAGAAGCGCCAAGGAACCAGCTGAGCTGACGACTCATCGGTGTGGGCCGCCCCCCTTCACTATCCATCCCATGTGACGCCTCCTTCGGACGCCGAGTTGTTCCGGCTACATCAGACGTTGGTTTGCTGAGGGCTGAGTCACCTCGACACCACCCGACCGAAATGCGGCAGTTAGGGCCTAGCCACCCCCTCTTACCCAGCCAAGCATCACCGTCGCAGGCAGAAGAGACACTGTGTCCTAGCGCGCCACTCCAGTTCAACAACATTGCCTCGAACCATGGCATGAAAATTTGCGCTACCCTGTGTGTGACCGACCGGCTTTTTCTCGCTCCAACGTTGCTATCGTGAGCCAGTCTGAACCCGAGGCTAGACGCGGTAGTTGGCGACCATGATGATGATGGAAATGAAGTATGACTCACTGCTGCCTACGAACCGCCCTCCATAACCATCCAAATACATGGCCCCAGGTCGTTGGTTGGACAGGCAACGTCGGGTGCCCCCAATGCTGTGGCGGGACCATTTTGCCATTAGTAGGCCACCAGACGAGTACCTGTGGATTCGTGACGGCATCGTACCAGGCTGAACGGACTGCGCTTCTAACGGGGGGTCCGCCCCGTCGCGTACCGTTGACCAAGGCCCATTCAAGTTACTTCATAGTGGTTGCGTGAGTCTTGTTCGCCTTCGCATTGGTGCGCTACCTGTGTACGCCAGTGGAGTAACCGAAACGATGCCCAACGTGACTCTGTTTTTGATTGAAAGTGAGTTTCGGTAGAGTCATACTTGAGTGTTGGCTTGGTATGGGATCCACCAAGTGTATGGTGTTATCACGGGTGACAGCGGGTAAGTGATATCACTGGGATTGTAGTCATGGTGGTGGAGAGGGATGGAATAGGATGGAATGTCTTACAGTCAAAGCTTTCATCCTGCAAGGCAGCAGCAGCTGCCTTGCTTGGCGCGCTGGGATTTCTGATTTGAAAGACATAAAATCGCCTCGTCAAGAACAAGATGAAAGCCCATGTGAAACAAATCACAACTTAGTAGATTCGCTGTAGTTTGTGAGATGCAGCTCAGGTAATGAACGTGATGATGCTCGTAAAGAACGCAGTGTCCTATGTATCAGCCACTCAAGAGTGACAAGACCACTGGGCAAGAATTTCGCAAGAGCGCTCGCAGCCTGACTGAGCGCCTTGATCGTCTCACTCCCTATTTCACTGCTTACTGCACATGGAACGCTTGCCATGTTCTTCACTCCCAGCCTTGCAATTCTACATGCACATGATCGCAAGACCTCGACAGCTTCTCAGTTCACAAGTTCCTGTTCCATCTTTCCTAGGAGAAGCAAAGTAGCCGATAGCAAAATGACTGGGGCATGATTTGTGAGATACACCAGCGTGCGAAAGAGCAGTGAGGGAAGAGAAGAGAACAAGTCCTGATACCTTCTACTAAGAAACATTGGTTGAGAACATGAGACAGGATAAGGAAGAAAGACAGACAGAAGGGGAAGACCTTATCTAGCAGTGTAGATGATAGAATTAAGATAAAAAGTCGTTTAAACAATACCATACTAGCATGAAGAAGTTATCTACCTACATAATATCTCATTCCTCTCCTCCAGACTCACTTCCGTACAACATGCTACGATAACAACGCCACTTGCAAAACTCAATCAACATACACTCTTAAACTCATCATGTTCATAACAACCCCCGCTCCCACAAGCCACTTAGCTGGAACCCCCCGCCATGAACGGACAAGCACCCGCACCCCCCTCAGCAGAAGCTTCCCCAACAGCAGGATGACCATCCGGAACATCCTGCGGCCTCGCCCCATTCGCCCTCTTCTCATCAATCTCAGCAATAGTCTGTTCGAGCTCTTCCTTGGTCTGAATGGTATGGTCGGGAAGCTCTTGCTCCTCAGGAACCTTGACATTAGCTTGAGCTTCATCAAGCGCCTCTGCTGGTGTCAGGCCCTTGGGCGCATCTTCCTTCTTCACGACCCCGTTTGGTGCGATTTGTCTGAACATGTCCATGGGGTCGAACCAGGTGCGGACATCTTGTAGCTGCACTTTGTCGTTGACGGTGGCGACGGTTACACCTTGGATGTCGATTGACCCTCCATGTGCCTTTGCGGTAACCTTCTCGCCCTTGTTGTTGAAGCCGACATAGTCGTTCTTCATTTGCCCCCAGTGCCGCCATCGGAAGCTTACTGTGGGTGGGCCGCTGTAAACTTCAAGCACCTCCCATGCAAACGTAGGCATCATGCGCTTGAACGTCTTGTGCGATGAGGCAAAGTCGGAGTAATCGGGCGAGTAGTACTCGTTTGGTGCGATGATGGCGTTGTATGTCCCGACTTTGAGCATGTTCTCTGCGCCCTCGGGCTTGCCGCCGTTGATTGCGAACGAGTACTTCTCCCGGTCAATGGTACGCCAGTCGTCAATGTTGGGCTTGAATGATGCTTCGACTTCCCAGTTCTTGACGAGATTTTGAACGAGTTCGGGGAGAGATCCGGCTTCGTGTGTCATTTGCTTTGCTGTGCATGATTAGTAAGGGTACTAATGGCATTCTCAGCAAGACTGCCTTTAAGTTGAGCAACGTACTTTCAGCATATACTTTTCGTGTTTTCGAATAGTCGGGTGCTCTGCCATATCGCCACTTGGCATCCTTGTCACCGAGAACGGCATTGGGGCTGGTGAGGTAGTCTGGTAGCGCAGGCGCAGCCTCTTGCGCGGGAGAGTGTTGGACGTCTGCACTTGCCATTGCGAGAAATGTGGGGTATGTTGTGAATGAGAAGAGCGGAATGGAAGATGGTACAAAGATTTTAAAACTGGTACTGTACGCGCTAATGAGACTTGCTGTCAGTCAAGTGTGACACAAAACGCCGTTGATCTACAGTAGTACAAGTCTGCTGTCAGACCACGGAAAGAGACACGCGCTTTATATGTTTGGTCGTAGCATGCTGAACAGGGTAAACCCCATGCGAGAAGAGGCCAACCAGCATGGTCTCGATGACCCTGCAGCTGCGGTACACGGCATCCTCCAGTAGTTTGTCAACGGAAATAGAAGAAACGCAGATGCTAGAGCGTCTGGGCAAACCTTTAGCCGTTGTGAGGCCTAACGGCAGAGGCGAAGTAATGTGGAGCTCGGCCGGGACGAGATTGAACATGAACTACGCGAACCTAAGGGTCTAGTTTCGAGATGAGCATGGCCAGATGCACATGTCTTCAAGACCACACTTGCAGATGCGCATTCAAGTTTGCTGCATGTGCTTTGGGTGCACAGCCTGTGAGGTTAGAGCCATTGTTACACGCCAATCGAGGCTTATTCGTGAGACACAAGGGGAATTGCCCTCCTTTCCTTATCAATTCAGCCGTAAGTCCGTCGTCACGACATGCTCCAGCCCGCTGTCCGAGCCGTTACATCTTGGAAGTGGGACGCCTGGTGCAATCGAGAATGGTACTAGAACAAGGATGAAGCCGCGGAGGCCGTGCCGAACGGGAGATCGGTGGGGGAATGCCTGCGACGATATAAGAAGCAGATCGCTTGTTTGAAGATCCGAGAGTTTGTCGTCAAGCCTCGAACTCAAGACGATGGTTGTATTGTCAGGATGTCAATCCATAAAGGCGAAAGTTGCATACTTCAGGGCCGTCACGAAAGAGCGCAACAAAAGGCTCCACTAGACCCAATGCCCGGATTTGCTGGGAGTGGAGAATAGTAGCGGGCTGCAGTAGAGCGGCTACGATCTATCGCTGTGGCGCTTGGATAGCGGGAGCTCGAACGCGCGGAGATACCGAGATGTCGCTAGGAAAGTCCTAGACGCTCTGCTAGGTATCAAATTGATTATAAACTTTGGTCCAGGCTGATCTCATCCTGACAGAGCTTCTCAAGTGAAGCTACTTTCCAGAGCCTTGGGCTCACTTCGAGTCCCCTCGAACACCCCTGGGAGCCGCTCATGTCTCGCCAATGATCAGGGTGCAGTGTGCGCGTGTCGCACTGAGTCCATCAAAAGTAAAATGGTGAAGACTCTCAGCTGAAGGAGGATCGGATGAAAAATAGCTGTGGCGCCGTTGTGGCGGTTGCCCTGCATGCTAAACTTTAGCTGCAGCCAGAGGAGTTCACCAGCCGCCTGGCCCAGCTTAACCGACTGTCCGCATTGCTGAGCTGCTCGAATCGCGTCTGCTTCTCTTTGCGGTACGATAACAAAATACGATGACTGATGGCGAATCTTGGTGCATTGATGGAGATGCTTGCGCCGTCCTGGCTGAGGAAAGATGCAGGTGCTTGTTCACTCTTAGCGCGGTGACGTCACACTGAAATACCTAGCCATTACGCCCCTTGATCACGACGCGCTGTTGTGTATCTACATACACTATTAATCACCTTCAACTAGGACAAATATTCGCATACAACTCACCTGGAAACCGAAATGGGCCGCCGAGATCGTCTAATCAGTAATTCTATCCTGCGCGCCATCTTCAGAGCCGACTCGCCCAGAAAAGATGAAAATGGGCGGCTTGGGCTGTTCGCACGCATATATGCCTTCTTCGCACTCTTCAATCTTACTCTGGCACGGTTCCGCGCATCGCTGTTCAAGAAGTTGAGGAACGACACGTGGGAGATTGAGGAGGAAGGATACACCGAGAGCTTCCGCAGCCCTAGTAGTAGCAAGCGGACGGATCTGGTCGCTATTGGAGACCTTGGCTATTCGGGATCGGTAGGCGAACTCAAGTCGCAGCGCGATGGACGCTCAGCTAATATTCGGTAGACGTTCTTCACCACGCCGAACTCCAAGTACTTGATCAAGTCACTTCCGCGACATTTCGAACAGTCTTTCTTCCGGGAGCGCCTTCTTGACCCTTATGTCGAGCACATGGAGCTCAACGAGGACTCCCTCCTGGTTCGCATCACAGATCTTCTTTACTGCCCCACAGCGACCATCGGTGCCGCACTGGGCACCGCACCGAGCCATCACATCATAATGGAGAACATTCTGTACGGGAAGTCGGCTTGCGGCAAGAACCAGCAGAAGCAATGGGAGACGTACGACCTCAAGCCAAACGACTACTTCTACCCTGAACGTGATGTGGCGGACGGGAGATTAGCGCCGGAGAGTGTAAAGGATCGTCTGATTGATGAATTCAACGACAAGGTCAGGGTGACAATCGACCAGAAGGAGGAGCTGATTGCGCAACTATCGCGAGACTCCAAGATCCTACAAGCCAATAACGCGGTTGACTACTCCCTGTTCCTCGTCCGCTATCCGGCCGGCCTTAATGCAGCCGACGACAGTAAGATCCCACCGCCCCCAGGACGCGGATCATCATGGCGTAGTGGTGTCGTGTCGCGCGACGGGAAGTGGGTCTACAGGGCCATCATTCTGGACTTCTTCTGGGCAAAGGACGCTCTCCAGGCCCAAACGCTGACAGGCCTGGTTAAGCTCTTCAACGTGTTGAAACCTGGTAGGGACCATGGACCGATGAGCATCACTACTTCGAGTGATGAATATAGGCAAAGGTTCCTCGGCATGGTTGAGGATATGGTGGAGGTGCCCGATAGCACTGGTAGACCCGCAGGCGAATTGCGCAATGCTCCACCAGTCGGTGCCGGTTAGGCATAATCGACGACCCGTCAGGCATCATCGTGGTCCCAGCAAGCCCTATATTGTAGTCTTTCCATTCAACGATGGCGTTTGGATATTCTGGATGCATGAGATACCCAGCTGCCGCATTCTCATGGATTCTGCTTGTATTCTACTGACGATCTGTATCATGGTGACGACTGATTACTCTGCTACGCTACAAGCCACATATTACACCAAGAAAGGAGCGCCTGCGTGACCAGGTCATGGTAGCGGTGAAGCACAAATAACTGAACATGTCGTCATTCCCCATGGCTCGATGGATCCGAGTGGCTGGGGTTACGAAGCTGACGAGCCTTGCCAGCGCACAGTACTCTCACGATAGGCTAGGGCCGGATGGTCCCTCAAAGATCCCCTGCTTCAACGACGATTAAGACCCGGTTTCCGGCAAGGGGCTTTGGTTGTGTTCCGAGGCGGTCCTGATTTCGCTTGAAAAGTCCAGAACACTGTAGCAATCCTGGTGGAGAATAGACGCAGTGGCGACCGTGCGTCGTATGCAAGTGCCCACGCGATCATACCGCTCACGATGTCTTTACTGTGTGCGCATGTCGCGTCTTTGATGTCGCGGGAAAAAGCAGAGAGAGATCACCATCGAAATGTTCCTAATAAGCAAAATCGACCGCAATGTGCATCCATGACTCGTAGATGACGGTCAATGAGAATGCTTTTCTGTCCCGTGTAGGATTCTCCCACAGCACGAGGATGATCTCTGGGGATGCGGCTCCAATGACAGCGGCGCACGAGCCATGCACCACGACGCATGATGTCATTTTGGCGATTTTGCAACGCGCCTGCTACCCAGTTGCTCTATGTTTGCATCGAATCAGCCATATCGTGGGGAATAAGCGTAAGTGCCGACGGTTGATATGTAATTGCTTCTTGCCCCATTCATTGCGCAGCAAAAGTCACTTGCCACTTGTACCTTGCATCGCATACCTTATACCTCGCTTGTCCCGAACCCACATACTCTGAGAGACGACGGCCTTGACCAACCCACAGCTCCCATCTTCAGGTACAATCTCACCTTACTTACACTGCACACCCTCTGCTCTCCAATCCGCTACACTCGCGTCCAGCCTTCCTGCACGCCGTCTACCCAAAGTTACCCAACAAGGCTCCCTCGTCGTTTCGCTGGGACCGATCGATTGCGCTCCAATCACAGCGCCGGGCGCAACCTCACCATACGTCACTCCCGACAGCCGGATTTCCTGCCCCTATTGAAAGATGGCGGCCCTGGCCTTCAAGGCCCTCAGCTACGGCGCTGAGCAAATCCCCGACAAGTTCTTCGAAAAGGTTCCCGGTGGCTTCTTCACTCCCGCTGAACAGAGAGAACGCGACAAGGAACGCAAAGAGCGCAAGGCAAAAGAAAGCAGACATCGATACAGAAGCGAAGACCGATCGAGCAGGCGCAATTCCCGGAGAGCCCTCAGCCCCCCGACCGAGTATTCTGACTACACCGACGACTCTGACTACGAGCGCGAACGAGAGCGACGAAAGAAAGAGCGACGCCGTGCAAAGAGTGCAGGAAGGACTTCTAGCAGGAGTCTGAGCCGAGGCCGACGTCATCGGCACAGCAGTGACCTGGACGGCCAGCACAGCGACGGACAGGAACTCATCATGGCCCAACCCGAGCAGGGACAGCCTTACTTCCCTCCTCCGCCCACTTCCGAGTACAAGCCCTACAACCCTCAGGAGTATGCTCCCAGCCCAGTGCCCGTTCAGGTGCCCATCCAGGAGCACCGACCATCTCAAACACCTACATACGGATACCCGCCTCAGGTAAATATTCTTTCATCTTTTCGACGTGCGACGCTTGCGACAATGCCCGAGCATCCAACACCGGCGAGTACCTGCCCGCCGATGTTGCGGAGCCGGACTGCGTCGAGCGCGTCAAGTGCACTTCCCTTTCAACCTCGTTTGCTTGAAACGCTGTCTCGTGGTTCTCCAGTTTCTGCTGCTTTTACACCCTCTTACGAGCCGCCTCTTGCGGCCTTGCTTCAGCGCCCACTTACTAACACACCGAAGCCACCGCCCTCTCCACCGCGCGGTGTCTCCTTAGATTATGGCCAGTACGAGGCCCCTCGAGGTCCTGTCGGCTACACACCTAGCCCTGTGTATGCTGGTACCGCACCGCCGCCTGTAGTGGATGCGCCCATTCCTCCTCCACCAGTCGGCTCCAACTCGCCTATGAACCCCTATCATCATGCCGACTTCCCCGCCAACGGCGCCGGCTACCAACCTTCTCCACCGCCATTCACCCGTCAGCGATCGAACTCACAACCCACTTTCGCCCCCGTGCCTAGCGCAATCTACCCGACTTACACCCCCCCTGTTGCGCGCGAGGAAGTCGTCACATACGACCAGCCGCCTGTAGAGCCTCGCGGCCACAGACGTCGAGTGGTACATGGGCACAAAAATAGGGCGAGGTCTGCAGACTCCCACTCCCATCAATCCCGTTCTAGCAGAGACCATGGTCGAGATGATTCGCGCATGACTAAAATGCGTGATAGATTCGATGGCATGGATCTGCGCGAAAAGGGTTTGGCGGCGTCGGTGGGAGGTGCGTTGGCGGGTGGATTCGCGGGCAGGTCATTGGGTAAGGGGAGACTGACCACGCTTGCAGGAGCAGCAGCGGGTGCGTTGGGCGCTCGGCAACTCGCAACACGCTCAAGGTGGGTTCTGAGCATGCTTGGTAACCCCGTCCCACACTTTCTAATATGACCAGCAGGAGCCGAAGCGATCGTCGCTCCACATCTCGTTCCCGTTCCCGTTCCCGCTCCCATTCGCGAGCTCGCACGCATGACCGCGAACGCAGTAAAGGCTCTGGTCTTCGCGCTAGAAGCCGCAGTATCATTGACCGTTTCCGCTCAAAGTCGCGTGGCGGCGAAGATCGCGATTCCAAAAGGGATGACAAGCGCGATCGCCGTCCTGACCATGGATACGACTACGGTCGCGACAACTACGACTATTTCAGCAGCGACTCCGAGGGTAATGGTTCTCCAGTAAAGACGAGGAGACACCGCAGAAGGGACTACTAGAGCCAGATTCTGGCAAGTAGCTCCAGGTAGTCGATCACACCAGTGTATCATTATTGCATCTCTTTTCTTTGCCTACTCGTCTTTTGATTTCATTCCAGTTTTGCCTTCTTGTTCTTCAGGTTAAGTGCTTGGTTACGAATGTATGGAAATGAAATGATTTCGACGATTTACGACAAGAACGATATGAAATGGCCAGGAGAGAAAAAAACCGAACCACTCACTACAGTCGATATGTGAAAGAGAGGGTTTTGAATGAGGGCAGGCTTACGAATGGCTTCTTTCGTAAGGATTGGCGCGGTTATGGTTCGGTCTGTGGATATGTAGTAACAGCAATGTACGCATCCTCTGTTCTCACTTACCTTCTACACATTCTCCTTCATGAAACGACGTCAAAGTCGGAGGGCATAGACACGCTGAAGCTCTACTACATCAAAGCACCCCCGAGAGCGATGCACCTCGTACAGCCAGCGTCATCGTCACCGTTTCATGTATGCGTAGTGTATTCGATATTTCCAGATCTCAGATACGTCTGCACAAACCCGGTTCTACACCAATCTCTTCCCAACGCCCTTCCAAAGCGCCAACGCAAACAAAGTCACAAGAAAGTACCCGACACCCCCTTAACCCATCGGATGAAGTCACGCCCTCGTAGTCAGCAAGACAAAAAAAAAAAGGCCCGTAGCCCTTGACCAACAACCGCCCACCGGACTATTCTTATCCCAAAAGGAGCACCCTCGGGACATTTCCAGCCCGTCCATGATCCCCACCACCACGTACGCATCGCAAACGCACATACCACATACCACAAACCACCCTTCCCATCACGCCTTCACGATCAATCATGCACACACGGGCATGGCATGCAGTCATGAATCTAGGCTTCCCCGATCCCGCCTCCCATGCAACCCAGCAACGTAAATCGGGACATGGAGCCTCGACAATCTGAGCAATCTAGCAGCCAAAAGGGCCTGCGCAAGGGCAGACGTAAAAATCCACTTACCTGGTTGCGAAACTGTTTCAGCACATCAATCGTACGATGTTGACGGGAGGAGTTTAGTGCGGGTAAGTAAGCGTTGTGTCTGTGTGTATATAGGCTATGCACGGTGGTATTGGTATGGGTATAGGGTCTGGGTCACGGCGCTGGATTATGGATAGTGCCGACCGAGCGCGGTCCCGAAGCTTGGTTGTGTTCCCGAGTGGCGGGCCTTTTTTCCTTGTCATTCTTTGACTCTTTTGTTGATTAGAGGCGTGGGTGAAGGAGAGAGGGAGAGAGAGAGAGAGAGAGAGAAAGGACAGGGGAGAGCGCATCACGGTGAGGTTGTTGCGTGTGCCCTTGCATGTTCCATGGGTATCTGCGTACGTACGACCGTACACATTGTCTAGTATGCATGTATGGATGGATGGATGAGTGTGCACGCGCTGGCAGCGCGCGGCGCAATATAGCATAGATTATCGATATCTACAAACACACAGCGAGCAATCTAGCCAAGCATTCACACACACAAGGATCTGCACCGCAGCGCACCATGGCAAAGGCAAGAATACGCGCGCGAACACGTTCCCATCCACATTTGCCACGTTTGCCACGCGGTGCCATGCATGTTCACAAAAAGCAAAAAGGCAAAGAAACTGAGTTTAGAGTTCCGTTGAAGTTTGCTTGTTTTTCCAGTAGTGATATCTAGGCTGCCTACAATAACGCGCACCACGCACGACCGAGGTTACCTTACCTACCTAGCCAACGCCGCCAACGCCGCCAAACCCGACGAATCGGGTTCCGGAACGTGCGATCCGCTGCGGAGAAGAGAAGAAGAAGTGGAAGCAGTCAGGGTGGGAAAAAAAGAAGGAAGTTTATTTTCTGTTGCTGCCATGATGCTTGGAGCTGTAAGACCGGTTTGGCCCTGAAAATTACCTGTCTGGTGATATTGTGGGCGAGGACGGAGTTGAGGATTATCGATATGGATGTGTTGGAGAAGATGAATACGAATGTACAGGGAAAGACAAAGTAAGAGAAAGCGCTCTAGGGATGCGAGCACTG